>JAOPHQ010006097.1:0-2500 GCA_030340625.1 Merluccius polli
CAAACAGTAAAAGCATTAGAAATCTGGCTGGTAATTTTTCTCAGTGCAGTGTTCTTATGCTGTGGAAATGCTGAACATTTCCCCCCCCCCCCCCCCCTCCCAAAAAAAAGAAAAGAAATAACAAGCCTTGTCGTATAGCAACACGTTCTCATCCCAACTCATAATATACCGACGATTTGTCACGCCCCTAGACGTCTGATACTGACGCAAAAGGTACCCTCCCGCTGTGTGAAACGATCTGGGTTCTCATAAACCCGTTCGCGTTGGTAAGAGACGAGCAGAGTCTACAGCGTCCGCTCGCAGAGCAGAGTCTACAGCGTCCGCAGTCTACTGTGAAACAATTCACTCCAAAAAGGGTTAGGGTTATGGTTAGGGTTATGGTTAGCGTAATCTATCACCGTGACCGGGTTATTATTGGAGTGAATGGACGCTGTAGACTCTGCTCGTCTCTTACCACCGCGAACGGGTTTATGAGAACCCCCAGATCCTTTCACACAGATGCAGGAGGGTACCTTTTGCGTCAGTATCAGACGTCTAGGGGCGTGACAAATCGTCGGTATATTACGAGTTGGGATGAGAACGGGCTGCGTATAGATGGAGCCAAGCCAGCCAGCGCTCTTCAGTAAAATAGAGGGCCGCCGAGTGCTATTATTCCAAGTCAAAGAAGCTGGAAGCCCCACTGCTCAGACATGGATGCCCTTAATGGCCTGTTTAATGTTATCCAAGAGCACCTTGCACTCTGGGGAGTATTCATGTTCCGAGTTGTTGTACATGTCCGTTAATGTGTTCACATAGGCTTCAAAATTATGCTCGCTGATGGGGCCCTGCGACAACAAAAACAGCAACAACAAAAACAAAAACAACAACAGAGGTGAATATGATTTTCTTTTTTTCTTTTTACAGGAAAGGTAGTATGAGAGTGGATAGGTTTGTAACATTGGTGTGGTGAAGGCAATACTGTACCATTTGGGGCAGTTGGATGTCCGTTAGGCTGTTGATGAGGGTTTGGCTAAGGCGAGCAAGCTCCTTCAGCAGGCTGTCGTTGTGCTGTTCAATCATCTTGTTTTCTTCCTCTATTGTCTTCAGGTTACACTCCATCGACGAAATCTGCTTTCGAGGTAGGAAATTGTCTTGTCAAATTGGGGAAGCCGAAATGACTGGTCCCATATGATTTGTTCTATTTTTTATTTTATTTTGTACGATGAACAATATAATTTTGACGATCGAAATGAATTAATTCAAATTTAAAACACAGAAAGTGTTCAATGCAATGTATCGCAAAATGTCTTTACACATACAATATTGGCCTTTGGACCAAGCACAAGCTAACAGAGCCTATAAGCTCAATAAATATATTTAAACAAAGTTGAAGTTTTGTGCAGTTTTCAGTGTAGTAGTATATTAACACTAACAGTTCAAGAATCAAATCCAATTTTGGACCCTGAATGTTATCGTTCCAGCCCTATTACCACAGAGTAAATACTTACCTGGGTTTGAAGCTGCATCATATCTTCCTCTATCTTCAGGTTAGATTCATTCAGCTCCTTAATTTCATGATCCAAATGTTGAACATCATCCCTGTTTTCTACACCTGAGTGAAAGCAAATAACACACATTAAATTCAAATTCCAACTGGTTAATTACTATGCATTCAAAAAGTGCTTTGTAGATGCTTCAATAAACATTTCAGTTAAGTGAAAAGGCCTTCTGTTAAATACATGTATACTGTGGGTGCATATATATATATATATATATATATATATATATATATATATATATATATATATATATATATGTGTGTGTATATGTGTGTGTGTGTGTGTGTGTGTATATTATTATAAATGACGTATCATAAAAACAGCTTACCGCTACTAGCTTTTAGTTTTATAGTCATCATCTCCTCTCCAGACTGCTTCTTCTTGATACTCTGTGCATTCAACGGGCAACCAGATAAGCTAGCACACACAAAAAAACAGAAGAAACAGCAAAGATTAGGCCGCGGGAATATGCCAACCTGACAAACTTATACGTCTAAATGAGACAGTGAATGGGAAATGAAATGTCGCTATTGTTTGGAATGCAAAATGTCAACCGTCAGTATTTGTTTGTGGAGACAAAAATGGAGGACAAAGTGGCCTCACCTTCTGTGAGTGACAAAAACATTATTGGCATGTCCGAGGCCATTGCAGCCAGGCAAGGGACAGTGGGGCAGCTCTTGCTTATTTGCCTTCCACGGAAAGGGTAGTCCGTTCATAGAGGACTCCTTCTGCCTCTTGGCAGCGAGTGGGCAACTGCCTGCACTGCGGTGTGATGTGTATTTCCCTGATATATGGCCCTGTCCGTCACATCCAATTACTGGGCACCTATCAGATAGATAAAGAGGTCAGATTGTGGCTCATGTCGCTCGTTACGGTCGCACACAGAACAGCGCATCGGGTCTGCTTTTCACTTGGTTACTCAAACATACTGTATGTCGTGCCATTTGTCACCCGGATACCGC
>JAOPHQ010006097.1:5000-46932 GCA_030340625.1 Merluccius polli
CAGGGTTTAGATGAGAGCAGATCCTTCTCTAGACAATCGTCATTGAGCTGCAAATACATACTTTAATTCCTGAGAGTTGGCTGCCATCAGTGATTTGAGCGTCTTGTCAGCCAGGGGACATCCAGACACGCTGACGAGGATAAAGAGCTCAGTCATCTCAGTGCTCCCTTTGATCAGCGCACAATGCAAGCACACACTCCAGCTATTCTAATACAATACAACAACCATGCTTGTTTATTCCAACGACTTGAGAAACCCCCCCCCCCTCCTGTACTCTTAATACAGTAGCGTTCTGTGTCACCAATTACGTGATGGCGTCAGGGGACATAAAAATGATGTCGCTGACAAGCTTTTTTTTAAAATGCGATATTGATCTCGTGTCGAATGATCAAAGAATCGCTTTGATTTTGTCCTTGTGTTTGTTAGCCGGTGCGAATGAGGGAATGGTTCATGTGATGTGTACCTTCGATGTGAGGCATAATTCCCTGTGACATGACCACTTCCATCGCAGCCTGGGGTCGGGCAACTGCAAAGAAAAGAGGGCTTTAGTCAAACATTACACTTTGCGTAGACCAGCGAGGGTGAACGGGTTTTTGCATCTTTTACAGAAAACGTTTCATGGACACTGAGGTAAGGAGTTAGTACAGCCGGAAACTTAGTAGAAAATGATCATACTGATCGACATTCAAGGTAGTACGACTCTAAACGCTGTTATAATGGTCCTACAATCTAGCAGTTAGTCTAACAGTTACAGCATTCAGTCTAACAATCATACCAGTCTGTGGCATCGTGAAAACTACTGAATCCAACTTTCCTCTTTTTAGATTCTCCAAAATGTACGGCAAGAAATGTTATTTATTTAGATCTATTTAAAGCATATTTATGAAGTAATTGTCAATATGACTTGTCAATACGAAAGCACATCTGTAGAGGAAACTACAAAACTATCTGATCCTTCCATATTGAATTCAGTTCGGAGGGGAAAACATCCAGTAACAATGAAAGTGTTTGCTGTGCGGTTGTGGTTCCTAGGAGGACATGCAGTCTAAAAACTAGAAGGCTGAAGAGTTTATAAGCTTGTACCGGACATACAGGCAAAAACTCACTTTCACAAAGATACATATCTTCTCCACATGAACCTGCAGACATACCGGTCACAGTGATATATAAATATATATAATGGATACAAATGATAGCCAATAACAGAGTGTGTTTGCGGTGGGCAGTGAGTTTCATCAGCATTATACAGCTCATTGATATCAGACTCTGCCCTATTTAAGCAATAAGAGGTCTGATCTGGAATTACACTTTTGTTATTAATACTGGCCACCATCTGTCCACTGACCTTTTTCCTTTTAAAGGGGAAAACTTTGTGTTATGCACACATGACTGCTTCAAGATGACTCAAGACGGGCACACCTCCCCTTTAACCCCCCCATCTCCCCACACCCCCCCCACTGACCCCCCCCCCCCCTGTGGTGATCCTGACAGCACAATGTACCTCATTAGCTCTTTCTTTGCGTCTCGTAATAGCAGCTTGTTTTTGGGGCTGGTCACGCTGCCATCTCCGTGGTGATAGTGCTGCTCCTCCAGGGTCATGTCGTCAAAGTTCTCCGGCTGGTGAGCAAAACAAACGCAACCCATGTCGAAAAATACGTATATAGACATCTTCTGAACTTTCACACGCATCGTGTTACACAATTTAACATAAAGTGTAGATTTGACAATGATCCCCGTTGACCTAAAAGTGAGTAATCGATGGAAAGCACCACTTAATGCTCTTAAAACACAACACCCCCCCCCCCCCCCCCCCCCCTCCAACACACACACACACACACACCCCTGAGGTTATGGAGCAGAGAGGGAAAGCGATTATGCTTAAAGATCCTGCTAGTGAAGGCTAGATCATCCATTTAAACTCCTACCTAATCTGAGTCCTTGCTGTGTGTGTGTGCAACGTATAGCCATGCCATTTAGATTGACTTTTGCCAAAGACAATATACAGTATATTCTGTACCGGGGTACCAGATGTTGTGAGACTGGGAAAGAGGTCAAATGTGTTACGTGAGTGAGCTGTTGATTAAAAAACAAAAAAGATGTGAAACTTGTGGGAAAAAAACGGCAGTATGATGAATGCAGTCAAATATACGAAAAAAACTCAAACTAAAAGCTAAAATATAATCTTCTGAAAACAGAAACCAGATTAGTATTCTCTTGGACCCTGTGGGCACGATATTGTAAAGACAGCAGATTAGCTGTATTCTGATGTAAATATATGTAAGTATGTTGTATGTTTGTTGAAAGATTAACAAGCTCCTAATAGACGCCAGTGTTCTCGCTGTGATGTTCTCCCACTGAATACTAAGGCATATTAAGAGACCGTATTTGTGCCATGATGCTCTCTAGGAATTCAAGCTTAGACATCTTCAGAGTTCGAAGACGCATCTAATAATACCTTTCACAGAGAAGCCGATGTTGTAAAAGTCCTGGAAAAAGTCTTTGGTGTCTTGCGGCTCAAATATTCTCGCTATGTGTGCTGATACAGCCACAAAATAACAATTTCTACCTGTCTACACATTTGTGGACTCTGTGACTAGACTAATGACTGAATGACCGCATGAATGAATGAATGAATGAATGGAAACCTTTACAACGGTTTACTATATCTAATATCCGCTGTCGAACGACGGCACGCCAGTTACCAGGTGTTTTTACTGTCATATCTTCACACACATGGACCCACCTCCTTGTCGTGCAGGAGCGGCACTTTGCTGAAGTTCATGGGGATGCGGCTCTCCCAGCCGTCCCGCTCGCACAGGGAGCGGTAGAAGGCCGGGTTGATGAGCAGACTGCCCCCCTTGGCCATCGACGACTCAATGGGATGATGATGATGTTGGTGATGATGATGAGGCGGAGGAGGAGGAGGAGGAGGATGAGGATGAGTGAGAGGAAGAGGAGGGGGCGGAGGAAGGGGCAGTGGATCCTCACAAGGCACCTTCGTCTGGGATTTCACCGCCACATGCTCCTTGCATTTCTTCATGCTCAGGTCCAGAGTGCCGTTCTCATCCACTTCTATGAGCATGTCCTGTTCATTAAACAAAGAGAGAGAGAGATGGAGGGAGGGAGGGGGAGGGAGGGAGGGATGGGAAAGGGGGTTCATTCATTTTTATTAACAACACTTTAACCGCAGTTTGAGTTAAAGATGAAATACTTACTGCATAATTTGTATCAAAGCAAGTGTGCGACTCTCACTACACAAAAACAAGCGGATTAAAAGAAATGTGTTTTTAATGCCTTCATAATTCGGCAATGATGCCATGATAATTGCAAAGCACGCAACTTTTGCTCTATAAACATGAGTAATGAGTTTAATAATAAACCCCCCCAGAAAACCCAAGTTGTTTTTTGAATAAGAATAACACTAAGCCAGCGATAATTCGGTTGGAATAAAAAATGGCTGGTGTATAGTTTTTTTTTCTCCCACTGACAGCTGTGTTATGTGTTTTCTAGGACACACAACCAAGATGGCAGCTGGGGGAGGGGGAGCGGGGGGAGGGGGTGGCTGGTTTTAGGTCATCGTTATTACAACAAAAATTAAAAAAGCTTAACGTAGCATAAGTTTGCTTGTTGACAGCTGCGTTGTGCGCTCCGAGCGACGGAGTTACACACCAGAGTAGCAAACACTGATGGTTTTATAGTATTAACAAAAAAAAGTTTTACCTTATTAAAAAAGAAGAAAAAAACAGCAAAATCCCTTTCTATGAGACCAATTACTCAACACATTCGTATAATTAAAGCCTATACATATTTTTCGCAACAAAAGGGGGCCTTTCAAATTAATTAAAGGGGATAATTTTCACGGGCATCACATGCTGCTGTCCACTGTAATTATCTGGCTGTTTGATGATGTGTGTACCTAATCAAAATAACATCAGTGTATAAAACTACAGGGCCGTGGAAGAGCAGTTGTCTTTCTCCATATTATTTGTTAATAATCACTCGCTAAATGTGTTAAGCTGAAAAGAACACCAACAAAAACATGTATTACAGGTTACAACTATTATAAAAAAAAAACAATAATCTGCATAACTACGGACTAAGTGCACGTTAAATTGTATCTGGTGTCGGATCTAAGAAAACTAAACCCGTTGCGAGAAGTTGATGATGTACCCATAAAAGTACAGGTTCAAACCCAAACGGGAAGCCTGCCTTTGCGGTGACTCTTCGAAAGAAATTAAACGCTTTCTTTCGGTATGTTGGCATGTACATCTCTCCGAGAAAACTAAGCTGTACACAGAGAGCAGATGATGAAGTTGCTAACGCTGTTTTATTCATTCAGTGGGCTGGTACCTGGTACGGGGCCACATTCTCAGCTCAACAAGCTGGTGGAAGAAATCTGTGTTGTTGTGTAGGTGTGGATACCTTGAATCATCTGTGATACTGTTTATATATATATATATATCCGTCTCAAGGATTGACATTTGAATTGAAGTGGGGGGGGAAAAAATACAAAGTTTAAAGACAATAGCAAGTGGCAGATAATGCGAGATATCCGAACAGCGGGGTTTTAGTTAGTGATTTGTAATCCAAAGCATACATTTCAAAATAGCAGAGATAAAAAAAGACTTTAGGTTTGTGTTGTTTTTTGTGTGTGTGTGTGTGTGTGTATGAATTATGAATATGTATTAAGGAGCAGAGAGTTGAATTCACAATAATTTATCTGATTAGTTTAATCCATTGAAAAGCTTTTTCAGACTATGCCGACTAGACACACACAACCCGTGTTGGATCATATAACTTAGCGAGATATCCCCCGCCATCTGTAAAACACAAGAGGCCCTTGGAGAAGACTACTTGTGTCTGTGCCAGAACGCGCTGAAACAAAATACAACATTTCTTGGAAAAAAACTAAGAAAAAACAAACTGGAAAAAAAAGAAAGCTAAATGTAGTTGGGTAGGAAGGCTGGTTGTGTTTTTTTTGTGCTTTTGATGTGATTACATGACATTTTCCTTTGTGTACATTAAAGCTTCATGGAGGAAGCCACCTTGGTTCTCTGCTGCCAGAGAAATGGAAAACTCCCTTTGCCATATTCTGGTCTTTTGATGTTTTCATTCCCCTTCTTCTTACCCTTCTTCTCCTCCTTTTTAATACACCAATCCCAGTGAGCTATGTTTTTCCTTCAAACTGACCACAGTGAACACCTCTAATTCAATACGACTATGTGCCATTTGTTGGTCGCTAACAATATCGTGAGCCCTCAAATTCTTAGCATGGGGTTGGCCCCAGTGGGAAGAATCGGACCCCTAACCCCGGCAGTGTTAACGCCATGCCATGCTCTACCGCTAGAGACACCGACTAGACACACGTAACGCGACGTCACCTTGGTGGAGGGGGCCCGGGTCCGGCTGGCGGCGGCGGCGGCAGCGGCGGCCTCCATGTTGTTGCGGTAGCGGGTGGAGAGATTGAGGATGGCAGCGGTGGCGGCCGCGGCCTGCAGGCTGTCTCCGTTGGTGAAGTGGTGGGGGGGTGGGCTGTGGGGGCCGGAGGCGGGCAGTTGGGCCCCCGGGGAGCCCAGGAAGCCCGAGAAGTGCTGAGGCGCTGAAAAGGTAGATGAAAGTAGGAAATAAAACCCTGGCAATTGATAACGGTATACCAATATTGAGAAATCAACAAAAAAACAACAACAACTAATTAAATAAAATATTAAAGATCGTATTATCTCATTAGCTTGTTAAGTTTTTTGAACTAATGCATCATCATTACTGATTCAATCACCATTAAGAGACTGAGAGCAGTATAATTGTCCACGTTCCAGTGCAATGCAACGGTATTTGTAACGCGACACAACTTGACTTCGCCATGTGTGTGCAGTCGCTCCCATGACACGGGTCGACCACGGCATCATTTCATCCAGCCTCTCAATGCATCATTCATCATGTCCTCTTTCATACAGAAATCATTTAAAGCCATCGGACTCACAGTCGGGGAGGTGCGAGGAGGCCTCCTGCTCCGGCTGAACGCCGCCCATCAGGGCGGCTTTGCCGAAGACCTGGGCGTCGAAGCTGGCGTGGTCGAAGCGGATCTTGCTGTACTTGTCCACGTCCCGGCCCAGCGTGCTCTGCAGGGCCGGGTGGGACAGCCTGTAGTTCAACTGGTTCATGTCGAACCTCTTCATCACATTCGTCGGCCTACAGGGGGGAAGACACGGCGACGAAAAACACAACAAGAGCAGAAGAGGAAAAATAAATCACGGCAAAGAAAGAAAAAAAAATGAAAAGAGGGTTTGGTCGTCCAAGTACTAAATGATGTCAAATGAGGTGCACGCGCGCACGGGTTCCAACGAGTTATTATGGGATGGAGGGAAAGTAATAAAAAATAAAATCAAAGGGGATCTTTTTTAATTATCCACAGATGCCACTGTCTTTAGCCTCTTAGGTCTGCGATGGGTGGATGTGTGTTGTACTCTCTGCGCCATGTTGCCAGACTAATTAATATAGTAGGAGTGGGCATCCTGCCTGTGGTGAATCCACAGGGAACAAAGAGTTCTCTTCTTTTATCATCTCTAATAGAAAGGAGCCGCACAGGGGCCACAGGCATTGCCTCAGTAAAGCAAACACACACACACACACACATGCACACACGCACACACACACACACACACACACACATGCGTGCACACACAAAAAAATCCTACTTGGAATGCTTGAAATAGAATGTCATCTGTGGGGATCAGTTATTGAAAATAGCTCAGAGCCTCCTTCAAAATAATAGCGTTTTATTGTTCCCCACATTTACTATAACTTAAGAGGACGAGCCGTGCGCGACCCGGTGTCCTGCGAGCTCGCCGAAATGCTATTTGGTGTAAACATGTGGCCTGGGCTGATGTCCCCACCTCCTGTCTGGGGGTCATTCAAGATACCTGGGTGAGCGGTCGGGCGTGGGCCGGGCTTTCGGGCTCTCCTCCGGAGGCTTGGGGACTTTTACTGCAGCGGCTATGGGGCAGCCCGAGAGACTGGGGTGGAAAGAGAGACAAATCAAACACATTATCCCAATTATCCACTTCTATCCCGATGTAGGATATTTAATATCTCGATAACGATATATATCACGATATAGCATGTTTCCTGGTAATTCAATATTTATATATAGTCCATATAAAATAACCACATGGTAAAGCCTATTTTTGTATACGCCTGTGTCAATTAAATGCTACAAATAAAGTAAGTATTTTCTCATTTTTTTGTCACTTTACTGTAATGCAGCCTTTAAAACCAGAAAAAGACAATACTTATGCCATATCACGATATTACGATATCCAAAATCTAAGACAAAATCTTGTCTCGTATTAGAATATATAATATTGATGTATTGCCCAGCCGTGTTAGCCACCACAACAGTTTATGCACTGTGTGTGTGTGTGTGTGTGTGTGTGTGTGGTGTCTGGTCTACTAATGGCCTGTACACGTGCACGTACCTCCGGTGGGTGCTACGGTTACTGTTGACATGGCCTCTCCCCGTGCATCCAGGCGTAGGGCACTTGAGGACGTTCTCGTGCATGGCCAGGACTACCACAGAAAAGAAGAAGAAAAGATAGTAAATATAACATACATACAGTCTAGTCACGCCTATCAAATGCACGCACACTGATAGGCGGTCAATGTAAGACCTTCCATCTCACACACACACACACTCTCTGCGAACTTAAGCACTGAGCTGGATTTCACCCACCGCCACCCCAGCCTCCACCTGCTTCGGTTCTGCTCTGTATTGTATGTAACCTTCACAATGGGTTGATATATCTGATGTACACCATGGGGGGATTTTATAGTGGTTCTCCCTGTTGCCAAATGTTGTTTTGCTGTATCTGACATCTGTATGTCAAGCTTTAAATCCTACAGCAGGGAGCATCCTAAAAGAGGGGAACCATACAGCCAAACTAGAGTGTATTACCATTTCATGCAATACAACGGTTAAATGTATGACATGATTCATTTCTGACAGAAGTACGGTTACTGATAATAACCTAACAAATGAATACAAAACACAAATCTGCACTAACAAAAAACTAAACATAAATACACATGTACTGAACATTGTTTTAACTGGTAAAGTTTAGTGGTAAAAAAAAAACACACAAAAAAACAGATGGAGGATGAATTGAAGACAAAAGCTTAAAGGTTTTCTTATTGTGTTGGAAGTGCTGCCATGGTGGCCTGGGAATGTAAATAGCTTACAGCAAAGAGGAATATATGAGACAGCTGATTATGTTCTTCAAAACATCCGTATTGTTAAAGGCTTCCTTGTGTATCCTTTAGAAACTTCGCTCTACTGCGCACACTGTCCAATTAGTTCCAGGGAGTTGTCTGTTTATTTCTCAATACTGAGTTAACTGGCCCTTTGATTTGCAAATACTGCCTTCACTCTTAAGAGCACAAGCTTTTCTTTTTCTTTTCCTTTTTTTTTCGGTTGAAAAAACTTAATTACTTTTTCTGCTCCTTTTGTAACATTACTGTTTAATGTCCAATGTTTGTGGAGTCACATAGAAACCGCCAATTTGAAAATAAAGTAAGGGGAAAAAAAAAACATTTTCAATTTTCCGACAAATAAAAAAAAGTCTATCATTGAATTGAACTTAGCATGTCTGTGCAAAACCCTTTCCATACAGTTTGTTTTCTTCTTGTGTCCTATGAGGATTTGAATAATTACATTCGATTTGCAACCAACGCCGTATTCGGTTTATTCATGAATAAATATAGATGTTTCCAAGATGAATTGCACGTGAAGATTCTGGAGTAAACTCACTCTCTGGGGGGACCCGGACTTTATGGGGGCACCCCGACAGGCTCCTGTGGTGGGGGTACAGGCCGGTCACATGACCGGTGCCATCACAGCCCGGCGTCGGGCACTTTATATCCTTCTTTTCCGTCCGTGGGGAATCTGTAGCGACACACAACATACAATGGATACAGTGTTATTGACAATGCAGTACCTTTACAAAAAAACACAATCAGAAGAACAAGACATCTGCTTGAGGAGGTCAGGAGAAAACATTTGGGATTGCTAAATGATCTCGTCTTGTAGCGACGACGCCGTCTTTATGTCACATATTGGACCATAAGTCCATGCAGATTGCAATATCATGTAAAGCCAGACACTTTGTTTTTTTTTTCTTTCTAAAATGCATCTATTAATCTGTCATTTTAGTTAAGGCTGCAGTTCACCACAGAGCCTCCACTTCTTAATGCTCATCCGTGGAAAGATTACATCTCGGATTACACATTTAGCTGCAGTTATTTGAAGAATCCGAGGGGAAAGCATGAGTGGTACTTTAGGGGGATTTAAGACTTATGGTTATGGTTAAATATCCAGTTGATTCCTATCACAATCCAATGTACTCAGTTGTAGCAATTCCGCCAGGAAAATGTGGTTATTTTTTTTATTTTAGTCCATTCATTATTACTGCACTCGTTGTCAAAATATCTGAACAAAGAGGACCCCCCCCCCCCCACCCCTCCTATCTGTGGTAGAGTACTTCTATTTCGTTCCTGGTTTTGAGCACCCAATCTCAGAAATCCCAGCAGGGCCGTCTAATAGGTGTACAATAATACATGCCACAGGGCTTGTAAGTGAGCTTACCACTTAACAACCCTTCAAGGTGTCCAAGTTAGGTACATTTACACGATAAGCTATGTGTGTAGTAATGCTACTTATATACTCCTAAGAAAAATAACCGCATCTACCTTTTCCCCCGTGGTAGTTGAGTCTGATGTCCATGTCTATCATCCGGTGGTGCCTCCTCTCGTTGGTCATCTGCTCCAGGAGAAACCGGTCCATCTCCCTGTAGGCGTGGTGCAGGGCGTGCCTCTGCTCCGACTGCAGGGCCATGGCGTGCTCCAGCAGGCTCAGGTTCACCCTGCCCTGGCCCAGATCCGGCCCTCGGTCCTGGGGGCCCAGCGCCCAGCTCTCCAGCCTGGGAGGCCTCTCCAGCTCGGGCGGCTCTCCGTCGCTGTCCTCCTCTTCCTCCTCCTGCTCTGCGGGGTGACGCTTGAACCTCATCGCCTCTTCCTCCTCCATGGGGTGCTGCTTAAACCTCATCACCTCCTCCTCCTCCTCGTCTTCCTCCTCCGCCTGGAAGAAGCTCGCCCGGCCCATGGGCACGCCCATCTCCAGGCCGCGGTGACCCTTCCTCCCGCACGGGTCCTCCGGGACCCTAGGGGGCGTGCCATGGAGCCTGTTGGGCAGGCACAGAGGCTCCCAATGGGGCTCGTGCTCCAGGTCTCCGTACGGGCTCCTCTGGGGCGACGGAGAGGCGCACGTGAGGCTCCTCTTCCTGTGGCGAATGTGGTCTTCCTCTTCCCGCTCGCGTCCCGCCTCTTCCTCTTCCTCTTCCTCTTCCTCCTCCAGCCCAGCTCCCGACGGCTCGTACTGGGGGGAGAGCTCCGGCGGGCTCGCGGACCACCCGAGGCGGGCGTCCAGCAGTTCCACCGCCATGACGTCGCCGCGGTAACCGTTTCGACACGCCCTCTCGTTCATGACGTTTACGTCTGAAATGAGAGAACCGAAAGTTAGTTACTCTTTGTGCGTTTACACCGGGCATGTTCTGTTTTGCCGCCTCGCGCATAGAATATACAGAATATGCGTAATGTGATGTATTTGTCTCCAATAATCTTCCACAAATCCATTTAAGGTTTTACATTTTGCGGTACTTTTCGTAGATAATGTCTTGACAAAACATGTTTATTTTCTTGTACAACCAGCAAGAGGATTTGTGATTACATTTTGGATGTGACTACATTTTGGACACAATTTAAATTGTACAATTGTGAGGTCACCAGTTGCATTGATTTCCAGGCAATTCTTCAAGAGATAACGGAAATGAATCTGAACATAACCATGCTTTCAGTTGGTGGAACGCAAAACAGGGAGATGAAGAACACAATTGTTTTCTTCTCCAGTACGTCGAGGGAATAATATATTTATTTTCTAAACAGGATTATGGATGGATTTTCAAATGTGGGCGCCAGAGAGCATCAGTTTTTAAGTACTTTTTAAGTGTAAGACAAGCAGTGACACACGGTCAATTGCAACACCCAGCTCATTTGACAAAACGCATGTGTGTTTCCAGGGATAAGAGTGAGAACAGGGAATATGATTGCAAAAAACCCCTCTGAAACAGACATGCATTGCCTCTAGAAAAAGAAAGGAAAAACAGCATTAGGACAAAGACTTCAAGTCTTTAGCCTTGGAAGTGAAGGAACATTTTAAGATTCAGTGTTAACTCTTTCTATCAGATTTGAATATAGTCTGTGCATACTTTATCTCATAGAGATCAATGCTGGATAGAATATCTTAGATCTTACATATAATATCATCTGAATTGAAAAAAATATATATTATTTGATCATTGAATTGTGCTAAATTTGCTTATGGCATATTCTATATTTTAGGCATTATTATATTTAATGCTATATTGTCTTAACGGCTTGTTTCTGTATATTAAACATATGTTTGAAGCATATAGATTTCATTGAAGACATTTACTAAAATAGAGACTGTTGTACACTTGGTACATGATGCAATGGTTCATGAGAATATATAGGTATTTTATTTATAGTAAACCTATGAGCAGTGGAACTAATGCTGGCCTATATGTGTTCTACGTATAGTAATACACTTGACTATATAATAAAATAATAAAAATGTAATAATAACTGTATTTTAAATTAAGCTATTTCAATATATGTATTTTTTTAAATTACAAATGTTCTAGATAATTGGATTTGCACCGAATTCAATGTGTTCTACTTTTTGGTAAGGACCTCGAAATCTTATTAATCCTGAAAAATCGGTTGAGCATCACGTACACGAAAGATCGTAGGCCATGGGAAATTACAAAGATGATGCCACCTTTAGTTGTACACCCTGTCACCCCTCTCTCTCTCTCTCCCTTTCTCCCCCTCTCCCCCCTCTCTCTCTCTCTCTCTCTCTCTCTCTCTCTCTCGCTCTCTCTCCCTCTCTCTCTCTCCCTCCCAAAGTTTCTCACTAATGAATGATTATATTAAGTCGCGATCTATGATCAACAATGCAAGGCTATCATTTGGATTGATTTAACAAAATCTCCCCTGATCCCGCAAAACCAGTCAAACTTATGCGCCGCTAAAGCTCTTTGGACCCTAAGCATAAGTAGGCTATATTGTAGGTCTATCCTCTAAAGTGGCCATACGTCACTGAGCAAAAGTAACAGCGACAGACCAGCGAAGGGATTGCAAAGGGTTGATGGGAGATTTTGGGGGGGAATCAGTTCACACTGCTTATGATGATGATGATAATGATGATGGTGATGATAATGAGGATGAAGACACAGGCATTATCAGACCACAACTGGTTATTAAAGGACACAGCAACAAAAACGTAATCCTTAGCAAAAGAGCTTTTATGTTTTGACATAAATTGTGTTGCCCAGATAAAAAAAAAAGGCAACAGCCCCTTTATATCCTATTTAGCAAAAATGCTTATTAAAAATTCCCTTCCAATCACAATGCAGTGCATATTGATGCATGTACACATAGCTGCATCTTTAAATTAATACAATTAGGTAACCCGTTTAAACACACACACCAACACACGAAAACACAAAAACTGGGGGGAGAAACATGAGTACGGTCCCTTATGGCGGGTGGTGTGTTGGAACAGGTGTACAGATTGTACTCTAGACCAGCCTTTCCCAGCACTCTGCAGCAGGGCTGGAGTTGGCTGCAGTCGAACACAGCGTGGCTCCACCAAACGAGAGGCTTATTTTGCTCTTCCCTTTTTTCTTTTTTTTTTTTTTGTCTAAGTGCAGATATCACCAGCAGCCGCCCACTTTACCATCCTTCCCTCGCCGCGTGTTCCTCTATCTATACTGGGTATAAATACGTTTGTGTGAATAACCGTTGATCGACGAAGGCAAAAAGAGAGAACGTATGTTGTAGAAAACACTAAAGGCAAAACTGGCAGTGTGCTCTGTAGCATTACCAGGATAATTGTAATGTAATATGAACTCTTGAAACAGATAAATTCCATTTCCAATGAATCCACACAATTCAGTGGGCTACTCTCCTGGTCCATTTAACTACACACATGTGTACTATAATGAGCAGTAGACATTATGCCTAATTATGTATTAGACTGTGTTAGAGGGCCTAACAAAAGCTTTTGAAAGGGACAATTACGTTTGTTGCTTAGTTACATCGTTAAAAATATACCAAATCAGTGGCGATTATAGTGGCTGAGAATGCACATGTAAACGGAACAGTATTGTTGTCAAAATGCATAAAATGTAATTCATTAGGGAAAAAAGAAACATGTTTTTCCTCTTGTGAAAAAAGAATAAACATGGTTTAAAGCAAAAATAATTTTTGAACAGTTGCTGATACAAATATCGAATGACAGGAGCTTACTCTCAATGATTAGGGCAGTGGATTATCAAGCCACCCTCAAAATCAAAGTTTTTCCTTAAACTGCTTATTGTGTGATGCTGATATTATAACATAAATAATAATACCGTATGTACAAAATTTAGATTTAAAAAGTGATGACTTTATGAAACCAATGAAACCCCCTTAATGAAGCCACACTATCCGTTTTCTTCTGTAACATGGATTTGGAATGTGTTTAACAAGAGATAAGAAAAATAAGTGGAATAAAATAAAAAATAAATAAAATATATATTTTTTTAATACATTAAGAGAGAGGGCGGTAAAGCCGTTCAATAAAAACATGGCCAATCCAACTGTCAAAAAACTTAAATGTGAGGACGCGAGGACACAAACTGTCTCCCCCAGCCAGTGCAGTCTTTCAGTGCACAATGACTGCATCTACCCGGTTGATGGCAGAAAAGGGAGAGAGAGAAAGAGAGACGGAGTGAGAGGGGGTAGAAAATATGAATGCAACAGATGGGGGGGATTTTTTAAAATTCAGCGTCAATTGTTCATCAAAACACACAAAACAACAGGACATCTGTTTACCTGCTGGAGTGTCAGTGTTCCTCGGCTCCTCTTTGTGCTCGAGCTCTGCCAGGTCCTCTCTCTGCACCTCCTTCTCCTCCTTCTCCTTCTCCTCCTTCTCCTCCTCCTCCTCCTCCTCCTCCTCCTCCTCCTCGTCGCAGGCGTTGCTGGGACTGTAGTGTCTGGGCTTCATGAGCAGGGATTTCCTCTTGTTGACGGGCCCACCCTGTGGCCCTTCCTGGGGGGCACTCCTCTTCCTCACTGCCGCCACCGAACACCCATATGGACTGGGGAGAGTCAAAGGGAGAAGAGACGGTTGGGGGAAAATAAAGAGAGGATGGAATGAGGGGTGGGGGGGTGGGGGGTTCGGTCGGCGGAGGTCATAGTGGTGGTCTCAAAAGCTCACAATGGCGGCTCATTTGCGAGTGGTAAAAATGCATGGCTCCTGAGGAGTTTAACGTTCGCTGTTGTTAGAGTTGGAGAAAGGGAGTCAGGGTCTGCTAATTGGACCATATCGGGATGCTACTTGAACAGGCACTCAGATGCTCTGTCAAGAACATAAAAAAAGGCAAAAAAGTTTATAGGGTTTATTGATTTATCAGATATATTATTGAAAAGATCAAATAAAAAAGCAAAAGCATAAGAAAATGATATCTCAATCTGATCTAAAATCGAAAATTTAAATAATTGCTCCTCTTGGAATGAGGCGTGTCAAGGTCTAGAATTTGAAAATGGGAACAGTTTTCTTGAAGAAGTGACCAACTTTTACCTGGGAGTCTCAGCGATGATGTCACCAGGCACTGTAAATAAGACGACAAATAGATTAGACAAATAGTCATGTTTACATTTTTGGTGTCAACAGAAAGATACTCTTTGACAAAGGTCCAGAGAGGCAAATGACACAATTATATGCAAATAATATCTGGGGGGAAAAAACAGACAAACAATGTGCATCGTCTTACTGAATATTTCTCTGTACTGAACTGTGCCCCCATCTGTACACTATGCTCCCTTTTGTTCTTCCCTCCATCCACGATCCACTGTGATTTTATCAGTTAGTTTGACTATAGAAAACCTCTTTCCCTTCATTGATCACTTTCAAAGCCCCCCCCCCCCCACACACACACCCCCCCACTCCCCCAATCGCCCTTCATTCAATCTGCTCGTTCACCCGGGCCGAGCGACAGTAGCTCGTCCTTTTGACAGCTTTGACAACATGATCTAAAAAGGGTAAATCAATTTCCTCAGGGGGCCCCTCCACGTAACCCCCCCTCCCCTTCCACCCCCCCCCCCCCCCCCCCGCCCCCTATGCAAATCTAATTCACGGGGGCCCTTCCTCTGCTACTCCCATGAACCACCAGGACCAATAATAGCACTTCCATGAATCTGTCCCCTAGTGGAGTAATAGCCCCACGACGGGCAGCCGGGCCTCACAGGCCCCCTGAACACTTCCATAATGACATACCCCGTCTAGAGGTTTTCAATCACACACCACACACACACACACACACACACGCTCCTTAACTAATCTGAGCCAATGTTCCCATTTAATGAAGTTATTCTTCCCCTCTGAATAATGGAAAGGCAGTGCAGTGCTCTTCACACCGGTAAGATAATATATAAAACTGACAGTTTTGAAGTTGGATTGTTGAACCGATACCCCCAACTCATAACAATAAGTGGAGCGGGGGGGGGAATGTTTGAAAGTACAATGTGTGCGTGTGTGTGTGTGCATGTGTGTGCGTTTGTATTTGAAAGTACATATAGTGTATGTGTGTGTGGGTGTGTGTGTGTGTGTTTGAAATTACTTTGTGTGTGTGTGTGTCTGTGCATGTGCAGGTTAGTGTGTGT
This sequence comes from Merluccius polli, assembly GCA_030340625.1. Lineage (NCBI taxonomy): Eukaryota > Metazoa > Chordata > Actinopteri > Gadiformes > Merlucciidae > Merluccius > Merluccius polli. The sequence goes on from JAOPHQ010006097.1 coordinate 20,838, forward strand.
GTGTGTGTGTGTATGTGTGTGTGTGTGTGTGTGTGTATGTGTGTGCGTACATACACGCGTATGTGTGCGAGTGTACTGTATGTGTGTGTGTGTGTGTGTGTGTTCACCCACCTGTGCTGCTGTTACTTGTTTGCATAACATGTTCCTCACCATCACACTCCATCTGTAGGTAACCACCAGACAAAGCAGTGTTTAATAGATACCCTTGTTTGAGTATGATTAATTAACTCGTAAGAACAACTCAAAGGGGGTGTTTGCTGTTGGGTACGGGGGGGGGGGGGTTTACATTATACGAAAGCACTGCAAATTGAAGGATGATTATTCAACCTTTTTTTCCGCTGCGTTCAAAATAACACGGGAGGGGGGAAAAGAGGCAAAATCGAATGCCTTCGCAGTGAAATGACACACACACATCAAAACAAAGCAAAAAAAAAAAAAACCAAAACAAAGCTAAACAAAAACAACAAACAAGATAATGACATATAATAATGATATTAAAGTGCGGCCCGCGCCGCAACACTGTATGTGTTTAGACGTAGAAATAGTTGATAGAGAAAAAAAAAGAATAAATAAATAAATGAAAACCCGTCCACTCTCCCTGCGGCTGTTGCTTTTGGAACCCAAATAAAACCTATTAAACATAATTATTCCAGGCTGATGGTGGTGGATAGTGGTCACAGGCCAGCGAGATCTGTGAGTCATAGGATATGCTGTTACTTTTCCCTGGTAATGGGAAACATGACTCTCCTCTCTCGTTTGCTGTTGTGATTGAAGGCACTGACCTGTCATACATTTATAATAGGGGAGCAGGTGTGGCAGTGATGGACCTTAATTTCCTTTAATAAACCTTTTATGTGCCACACTCTTAATGCCATGCCGGGCCCTAAGAGGTCCTGCTCATAATAGGTTCATTACTTTTGATTACTAGAGCCTATCGAGACAAACAACTCCCAAACACTATAGATTACATTTTGTTTAAAAAAAATAAATAAAAAAACTGAATGGACCTCGTTAGTGCCTAACAATTATTTATTTTTTTGTGGGCAAACATGCTAAACATTTTTTCTTTTCGGTTTAGCTTTGTGGTGTTCCAAAAAGTAAATGTTGCATGGTTGCTGTAAACTAAATGTTTTATTGACGGCTGTTCAATTTAAATAATTGTTGTTTTGTTTAAAAATGTCACAGTTTTGCATTTTACCCAAAGTTCAAAACTACATTATTATAATTTTCTGGCCACCTCTTACAAATAAACCAATTCAAAGTAAAAATACTCAGTTATAGTGTGTTTAGAATATGAAATAGTGAATCATCTATTAGTCTATCTTAAAAATAAAACAAAAAACACATCAAACCTTGGAGGTTTTATGATTTTAAATGTTGTTGATTTAGCAATTTTTCCCTCTCTTACTGTAATGTTAGGCGTATTTCATCAAGTGATTGTGTATTGAATTTCAAATATTGCCTGTGCTCAGTGCTTCAGTTGGACAAACAAAAGCAAACAAAATAAAGAGCACATTTGACATCAGATTGGCTCACACTGACTACATCTGAATATCTTCAAACAAGCCATCAGAAGCAATAGTCATTCAAGAGAGAAAGATTTCCAATGGATGCTTTGGGAGGCAATAGCATGGTCCACGGCGTGGAGAGAGTGAAGGACGTTGGCTGGCTGTTTACAAAAGCAGAACAAATAGAAACATCAAGGGTCAAATGGCCTCTCTCCTCCCGGACAGACCTGCCTCAAATCTGTGTCCACTCAACCTGAATTCCACACAATTAACAATACTTGGATCCTTCTCTGCACGATGGCTGCTGAATATACAAACTAATAAGATTTGGTATATTTTCCGGTAGTGTTGTGACATTTTAACATAATACAATGTGTTACTCGGTTATACATTTTCTGCTGGACAAGTGTGTTTGTGAAAAGCGTCCACAAGAGACTCGACTCAGACTCATATGTTCAGAGGACTCTGCATTGTCTCCCTCCTCTATAGCATAGCCTCCCGCCTCCCATACCCCCCCCCAAAAAAAACCTCTTACACACTTATTGTATGTTCATACGTCCTGGCAATTAAATAGTACTTAGCATCGTATTGCATCTTAGCCCAGCTTTCCATGCTGTATACCAGAAAGGATAGCTAAACCTAGCAATTATGGTGCACTTAGAAACTTGTTCTTTTGACATCTTTGCTGTGCCGACAGCGATATATTGTTGTTTTACTTTCTACTGAAGAATGTACTTTGGACAAAAGCTTGCTTTGGACAAAAGCTTCCGCTAAATTCCCTAAATGTAAATGTAAAATATGTCCTGGACACTACAGATATAGGCCTAGTGCAAGAACACAATGCTTGCATTGATACATGTGCTAAATAACTGTGGGCAAATTACAAAAATCTTAAGTTATAACTAACACGTAAATACATGTCAAATATGACGTTGATTCATAATACAAAAAGCCACATTTTCAAAAGAAATTCAAATACATTATTTTAGAAAAGCTGTAAGTTGAGGTGAAAAGCAACCCATTATCAATGACTTCATCAATGTTATTTTTTTATTTGATTTAGTGTTGAATTTAGTCAGATAGCGAAGAATAAAATGAGGCGATATCTTTTATTGTTTGCTAGGAGAATGGTACTACTGCTAGCAAACACACAAAGTGTGTATTTCCATTCATTATGTTTCCAGTCATATTCAAACAATCACATTTTGGGCAGAAGCCAACTGGCTTCCAAAAAATATTGGTGGGGAAACAATAGGGAGTTTTTGGCACGTACGGTACATGTCCCATAGGCCAAAAGGTAGTTATCTAGAAAACGGCCACTGTAGTCAAAGTTTTAGCTAAAATAACTGATTTTTAGTTTTAATATAATCAAATAAAAACCATAGTGAGAAAATATGGCCTAGCCTCCAGAACTTTTTGCATCAAAGCTCTCATGGGCTCATTATAATCAGAAAAAGAAAAAAACACCATGTAAACCACCGCATTTCAACATGAAAGTTACTTTCTGACCACGACAGGCAATCCTGGTTTTTATGAAAAGCAGACTCAGCAATATCAATTATGTTCTATTAGCCAGCCACCCACAGCTTTGAGGCAAAACACCCTCAGCTTGTGATGGCAGCGGTCAAAGGAGTGTTGACACTAGATCACAGCCACTAGTTCGCCTACTTAACCACAACACTGGCTTTCCCACAGGCATTAAGTGCACATATATATATTTATATACATAAATATATTTATATACGTAATAAATAAATATATATATATATATATATATATATATATATATATGTATTTATTACGTCCCAGATTACCGGGATTGTGTTAACACTCAAATAAAGCAAAACTATAATAACTATAAACTATAATAATAATAATAATAATAATAATAATAATAATAATAAAATGAAGGACAAAATATATAGAATTTGTTTACCTTGGATTGGAGATTTCCAAGCACTTTGCAAGACAATCTTCCAGATCCACCTTGGTCGATGTGAACAAAACTCTGAGATCTCAGGAAGCGGTCAGAAAACTCATTCTCTGCAATGCAAACACACATACAGACACATAAGTATACATAGAAAATGTAAACCAAAAGTAGGTACTATAATACTATGATGTTTTCATACCATGAGAGACTGGGGCTGTAAACATGGCAGTTACAACGAGAGGAAGGCAAACGTATTAATACCTCAAACGGAATAAGACACGCGATGCAAACTGATTACTTGACAAGAGATTAAATTGCTCGTCTCTAATTAATACAAAACATCCAAGAGGGGAAACATGGACGAACACAATGAGTACATTAGGCCTCTTCACTCCACAGATCCTATTACCAAATTATTTATCTGTATTAGCTTCAGGAAAAAAGGGAGAAAAAAAATCTTGTTAATTATAGCTCAGAAAGCAAAATAAGGGGTGGTGTGCGTGTGTGTGTGTGCGTGTGTGTGTTGGGGAGGAGGGAGGGCGGGGTGAGTTCAGGGTGGCGGTGGTGGAGGGGGGGGGGGGGGGGGGCTCAATATCATTAGCATAAGAAAAAAAACCCCACTTCACACTTTTCGAGCTGGTTCGTCATGTGCTGAATCATATTTCTGTGCCCCCCCCCCCCCCCCCCCCACACACACACACACACACCTTACCCACGCCTCAACTCCCAGTCGAAACACAAACATCTCATCTCCTGAGGACTGTTTGCCCGTGTAAAGGGCAGATTTCTCAGGGGGAGTATAGTGTGGAGTTAGGGGGGGCTGGCCTGACGCCGCTCAGGGTCCTCCTGACGTTCTCTATCTGCTAATCTGGCTGCTGCTAGCTGTCCTTGAGCCCCACCACCACCACCATCACCCCCCAAGCCCACCCCCGCCCCCACCATCCCCAATCCCAACCCCCTTTCCCCTTTTTTTTTTTTTTTTACCCCATCTGCTTGCGTTCCCACCACAGAATGGGTTGCGACTCGGGAGGAGACCTCCCCAGCTCCCCAGTCCAACAGTCATGAATAACCATTGCCTCGCACCATTGTCACCGAGGGGGCCTGCATCCAATTTTGCACTGGCGAGAGGAGCGCTTGCCCGCGACGCAGGAGCACCTCTCATCCTGAGAAGACGCCGCTGCCGCCGCCACTGATTCACTCACACGACAACAACAGCACAAAAAACAACCAGTCGCAGGGAAAAGGTTATTTTCCTTCTATTATGATTGTGATGATTATTATTTAATTCCTTTTTTTTTTGGAATGATTTATTAATGTCGCACAGCTGTTATGGATATCCGTCGTTGACCTTGAAGTCACTGCGTCGTCGTCGTCGTCCCCCCTCCCCCCACACTCCCCCCCCCCCCCCAGCTTATCCCTGCACTTAGAGTACGCTGGTGTAATTAACACACACATTATTGTGATAGAGTAAAACTCAATGGCACTGTACTGATACTTCATCGCCAATCTAATAAAGCGGGCGACTGCGGCACCGTAAGACTTGGAAGACCATAAAATTAATGACATTGTTTACATTTGGCTTGGATAGGGCGCACAGGCAAGATAGGGGCGAATGCGATTACGCAAAATAAGATTTTAAAATGTCAGTATCACCCGTATCACAGTCACCCGACCAACTGTTGTGATTAGATTACTCTTTTAACATAATCTATGTTTGTGTGTGTGTGTGTACATGTGTGTGCCGCATGTGTGTGTGTGTGTGTGTGTGTGTGTGCATATGTGTGAGTGTGGAAACAATGCATGTATAAATAAACACAGGAGGCGTATCTTAACTGACGCCCATCCCTTTTCATTGGTAAGCTTTTTATTTTTTTTTCTCTTAACCTTTTCTTCCGCAGTATCATTTTGAATTACATGGGGGGTGGGGGGGGGGGGGAACTTAGGGGCGCACTGTGCAAGGTCAGCCTCCGGTGTGTGTGTGTGTGTGTGTACCCACCCATCCCTCCATCACCACACACACACACACACACACACCCACACACACACATACACACAAACACACACACAAACACACACACACACACACACACAACCACCCCCCCCCCCCCCCCACCCTCCCGTGTCTTCTTGTTTTTGTTTCGCTTTCCAGAGACGCACTATAGGAGAGAAGGGTTAAAACTGGAATGGATTTAATTATGGAATGAATGGAATTATAATGCGCCTGCAGCAAGTTTTCCTCCTTATTTATTAAAGCAGCTGATGGGCCAGGTTTGATGAGCCACTTCTGGCATAATTGAGTCATCACACAAAGAGGGTTCCTCGCATTCAGAGTGGTTTTATCAGTAGCAAACAGACCTGATTACTGGCAATTACACTCTGATCTAGGGTAAGGAGGGAAAAAAAGAAAGGGTGAATGTGCCGGGGTAACTTCTGTGTTTATAGTTTACCCCGGGAATAATTTTCACATTAATTTTACATTCATTAATTTTACAGGTTTTTTTTATTTTTTATGTTGATTCATAATAAAAAGCAAACAGAAAAAAAGCGATAGCACCCTTTACTTTCATACTTCCTTTTAATGAATGTCTGAGGAGGATACAGTAAAATGATCACCATTTATGTGTGTGTGTGTGTGTGTGTGCGTGTGTGTGCGTGCGTGTGTGTGTGCGTGCGTAAGTGCGTGCGCGTGTGTTATCACCTGCGGTGCTTAGACTCAGCAAAACGTTCAGAGTGTGATATATACCTGCCGTTGTGTACCTGCTTAAAAAGGAGCCCAAGCTCAGGTCTATGGAAGCACTCTTGTTATGAAAGGTTGTGCAGGGCGCGCAACTCTTGCAAAATTCTCATCTCGAGTTACAAAACATATACTTTCGGGGACAAAATAAAAGGACATTGGTTTATACACCGTATAAACAAGTTTTGTATCCGTATATCCGATGTTGCAACTTGTGCATGTGTAATACTTTTTCCTTTATGTATTTGTATTTGTCAGGTCACAGGAGAGCCTTCGTGGGCCCGGGTTGGACAAAGCCAGCAGCTGGACATTAGAATAATTGCTAGGAGATGTAGGAGGGGAGGGTGGGAGAGAGAGAGGGGCCTCTAATTCTCAATAAATATCAGTCTGCTGGTGCCTGAAATAATGTTTTATTTGTCGTTTTGTTTATTTTGACAGCAGCACTGGTAAAAAAAAAACAAAAAACTATGCTCTTTGTGAACCTCTTGAAGAAATTTGTATTCTCATCTGTTCATCTGTGGGGTTTTTTTTATTTTTTTGCTTTTTTTTCGTTATTAAACAGATGTTAAGTGATTAGTTGACACGAGTGGCCTTAAATCTGAGCTGTTCTCACCACAATGTTCTTTATTTTATTTTATAAGCGAATCACTTTTTAATCCAGTGATATTTTAAAAGTCAATTACTTAATTATACGAGTACAGTAGTTGCTGTTTTATGCTAATAAGGAAAACCATGCAAATCTATTAACTTCCCTTTCATCGTTCACACACAAATTCAATCCCAATAGTCAAATTCAATTTCCGCAGCAAAACCACGAGTGTTATTCAGAGGATCTGGATTCAACACAACGTCGAAAATGAACCGTCAGAGTCAACTGTGATTTTTCAGATGTAACAGCTTCAGAGCTACCCAGACGGCCAAGCGAAGTATAAAAAAAAAAAAAAAAAAGTACTTTTTATCGAGGGCGGCAGTTGGCGGCATATCACTTCCCCGACACTGAAGCGCTTCAATAAAAGAACACAGTACGCTGAATTCTTAACAGACAATTAGGAGCTTTTGGCGCCGATACCATCGCCTCCGTGATTTGTTGCGGTGGCACGACTACAGGGGGAAACTTGCTATTGGAGCGAGTTAGAAAGACACCCATGAAAGAGTCAGATGGTGACACCTATGCTGAGGTGATCCGGGAGTCTTTGTCATCTCCTTCCCAAAAGTCATCCCAAACGCCTTCCCTCCAAATTGAGTTCATCTGGAACAGGACCACTCGGAAGTCGCACACCGAGTCCAGCTTGTTTCTTCTGCCATCAAACAGCCAATATCTGTTTCTTGACCACATTTTCAGAGGTTTTTCTTTTTTCAGGCTTCCCTCGCCGTACGTGAAAAAGGCCACAAGATGATATGCGATTTCATTCGTGACACTTCAATCCAATTAAGCACACCAAAAATATTGAGACAAATCAAAATCTGTATCTCAACCACCAACCCCCCACACCACCTCCACCTCCACCACCACCACCACCCCTCGCCCCGCTTCACAAGTCAATGGCATAATAAATGACAATTCATCAATTGGCTCCACGCCAAGGCCAACACACTGTCTCTTCTATGCGTCGGTCTGCCTATCTTTCAATTCGGTCATGAACACGGGGGTGGGTGAAAAAAAGCAGAAGGAGAAAAAAAAGACGCTGACTAATTTGAGGGACAGGTGTTTGGGGAGAAAAAGAAGTTCCAGCCTGCGTGTCTGTCATGTCTACACTGTAATCCGGCCCATTGTTCCTGCCCAAGGAGCCCTTTTCACACAGGAGGTAGCATGAATGCTACCAGGTGGTCGGCAATTTAGGGAAACGAAGTAACCGCTCGAGCTAATCCCCTCTGTTACAAAAGGCAGGTCTCCAGTGCTCTGGGGGCCCTCAGGACCGGTGGGGGGGGGGGGTGGGGGGGGGGGGACCGGGGACTGGGGGGTGGGAGGAGGGGGGGGGGGGGGGGGGGGGGGGGGGACCAGGGGCCGAGGGAAAAGTTTACCTCCGACACACAGTGTCTGAAAGGAGTCAGAGACTCGAGCAGTGATTCCTAATCAGATTGCACTGAAGTGAACAGCTCGCATGGCAGCTGTAGTTTTCCCAGGGTTAATTACCTTTCACTGCTCTCTCTAAATGAGTCAGCTGTTCCTGTCATTAAACAACTCCACTCTATCTCGGCTCCTCTGTCCTCCACACACACACATGCGCGCACGCACACGCACACACACGCACACACACGCACACACACGCGCGCACGCTCGCAAGCACACAAGCGCAAACAATTTGTACGTACAGCCAACAGAACCAACAAGGAACATATATAGATGTACTCAAATTGTGTATATTCAAATGAACGTTAAAGTGTATATTTAGTCGCCGAACACACAGAACGGACACGCACGCATTGACACGTTGCAGCATGTACACACTCACACCCACACACACACACAGAAAACGACAAACACACACACACACACACACAGACTCAATTCAGCCCTGGTACACTGCAAGTTGTGCTGTCATCGATTCTGGTGATAAACAAATAGGTCCTCTGACTGATCTCCATAGCTGAGGATGTTGGGGGAGTTTTAAGTGATTTTTTGCCACTGTGTGGTAAAATCCCTTGGCCACCTGGATTACAAACTCTAGTCCTTTAACTCATGCCAGTATAAATCCGTGTTAACTCGGATTTACCTCTGGCATATGAATTCTCAATCTGCCATAAGCTTTGTTTGGAATGAGTCGAACATAAGTATTTCAAGCAGTAAAGATGCCCAGTGGTGAATTCCTATTTGCACCGCAGATAAATAGAAATATAGTTTAAGGCCGTTGTAAATATGGTATTTATTATATTATATATAGAATGGCTTTAAGCAGTGGCGTTATTACACTTCAGAAAACTAGACCCATAAAGTCTTCACTTACTGCCGGGGGGAAATCTAAAAAGCTGTGAAAATCCTTTTGTAACCATGCCATTAGTTATAAACCCCGAATCAGAATAGCATGTTCTTGTCAAAAGTACAATAATATTCCATATTGAATGTTTTTAATGTACTTATTGTTGTACAGACATTATTTGCTCAGTTGTTCAAACAAATGGCCCGGTCTGAAACCAAAACGATAATGATGAAATGAAATATGGCATGAACAGGATGAGGGATCTAAATTAAGTATTATCCAATACCCATACAATCTCCTCTCTCTCTGTCACACACACACACACACACGCAGACACACACACATACACACACACAGACACACATGGTAACATACACACACACACACACGCGCAGACACACACACACACACACACACATGCACACAAACACACACACACACACACACACACATATATACACACACACTTCTGGAATAGAAGAGTTAAGCCTGACTATTTTGTACTTAAAAGGTTATCCGGGCTGTTTTGTGAGTTTGATCCATGCTTGCCAAATCAGCAGATGGTCCATGAATATGATTATATGCATCAATAAAAGAAGTAATCTTTAACAAAATGTAAATTTGACTTAAGTCCAGGGTTTAGCAGACACGTTGGACTTTACCCCAGTTTCCAATTTGACAGCAATAAGTGATAAGCTAATGCACTTGTGCGTTACGGCTCTAACTATGCTGATGTTGGTGTGCGTGATCTAGAAATGAGCATGATGCTGAACAAAATGGGTCTGAAATCAGAAAAGTTCAGGAAAGTTGAAAAACGGTTGTGTGATAATACACTCTAGTGTATATGTGTAGATGTAGATATGTGATGATAGAAAGAAGAAAGAGTTTTCTCAATTTGAGAAATCTCAAATTGATAAAGTCATTGATATTGTCTATAGTGAACATATATCTATCATATCATATCAGTGTTGTATTGCCTAAATAGAGGAAAGTACTTTTACTAACGCTCTTAACATAATACACGGAAAAAACAGACAAAAACATAATCAATAGAAATAGGGGACAAAAGTGACAAAATCCAATAAAAAACTTTGTGAAATGTGAATTTGAAGTACAAAATAGCAAGTGGGTCAGAGAAATAAAGTTACAAATTACAAATAAGAAGTGTTTATGGGGCACACAAATGCCCCAAAACATACAAACTAACATGGTTGTCATCTCTGTGACTCTATAGCCACAGGAGCAAGTCATCTGCAAGCGAGTTTAGATTCAGGACCGAGCTGCTTTGAAGCTAACAGTAAGGCAAAAAAATATACACCCCCCCCCCCCACCCCCACCCCCACACACACACACACACACACACACACACACACACACACACACAGAGACACACACACACACACACACAGACACACACACTTACGTTCTTCATAGATTTCTAGTTTACCATAACCCTAACCTTGTAGATAGGTCAGCATTGCATTGTGTGTGTGTATAGCATGACTTACCATGGCCCGTTGTGCCTTTGTGTTGTTCTTTCACGGTGACATCAGGGAGAGGGATGGAGCGTAATAATGAAAGGTGGAGTCTAAGGAAGTCCGGTCAGTGTGTCCGCTACTGCAGGGGTGCATGTGCACCGCCACTGTGATGTGCACCCCAACTCCTCTTCTCTGCCTTTCTTTTTCCCTTTTTTCCCTCTTTTTTTTCTGCTGTGTGTCATTCACTTAACGACCAATCTCATTAGCTGCCGGGGCTACAATGGGGCTGAATTATTTTCTGTGTAAATACACCACATGGTGACCCTTAAGGTGAGACCTATGAAGGTCTTTTTTAATCATGTAAACGATGGACTCACCTAAAAAAATAATAATGGAGTAACGAAGAGAACAGATTGCCCATAAAAAGAGTTCAATAAAACATAAACTGTGTCCTGTTTAAGGGCTAGGGGGGGGTAGGGGCTATATTTATGTTGAGGACAAAATATTTTCTCCTGTGTACGAAATATTGCTCTTTTTTTGTCATAATTAATACCCTTCTGGCTGTATTGGTGTATAAGTGTGTATACTTGATGTCTGCATAATATGGATCACATTGCATGGAGATGAATGTGTTAGCGGCAGGGGAGGAGCAGATATGTGGACATTTGGTGGACAGATGGGTGGATGGATAATCGATGGATAAATGGATGGGTGGATGGATGGATGGACACAGTTCCTATTTCACTCCCGTTAAATGATGTTTAAATCCAGAGAGAATCGGAAAGAAAATGTTCAAAGTTACATTGACCAATACAATGACACATAAAACAAAACAGGACAATTCAAATGTAAATCAATTTCCATGTCTGCTGTGTTCCTGTGTTGTAGCGCTATATATGTTTCTGTTGCAAATCAAAACCCAACCCATATACACATCCAAAAAATAGAAAGGAATTATTGTTGTAAGTACTTGAAGTCATGACAGCTGTCCGTGAAGCATTGGGGATATGTCTATTGGGCAAACTTGACCCCTTGTTTAGAAGAAACAAAAGCAAATACAAAAAAAAAAAAAAGAGAAGAAGGAGAATAGTGAAAAGGCAGGCACCGGCGAGCCAGGTCACTGGAGATTTTCCAGACAAACGCAGCGTGGTGGGGAGGAGGTGTGTGTGTGTGTGTGTGTGTGTGTGGGGGGGGGGGGTAGAGGTGGGGGGGGGAGGTGGAGAGGAGAATAAAAAAATAAAAAAGGGACAGGCTCAGAATCTCATTTTAACAGACCGCACACAATCTGGGCTCGCACAGAACTATCTCTGCCTGACCGCGCTCTATTTATCCCTTATCAGTGTTTACCAACCGCTAGTTTTCTTTCATTCACACTGTGAGGCGGCTCTCTTACTATCAGTCCACAGCTGACACCGTGGAACAGCCTCAAAGGCAAGAGGAAGGGATCAAAACTAGAACCAAAGCTGTTTAAACAATACAACAGAGGAAATAAATTCATAAATCCTAATTCTTCCACCCCCCAACCCCCCGCCCCCCCACAAACACACAACCCACAAGGGTACAAGCAGATCCTTTATAGTTAGGGCCAACAAACAAAACTGAAGCCAATGAGGTACATTACAATCAAGGTAAATGTTGAAATATATTTAGAAAAAAGGGGGAAAAAAATGGTGGTTATAAAAAAATACCATGTAATTTTAATTAGGAACGTTGTGTAGTCCTACCATGTCAATCAAATTATTTGTTCACAAATAAAAAGGATTTTCCTCTGCATATTATTTATGCTGCTTACATATTTTTTAATTATATCACCAATATGCCACTGGAATCATTTTTTTTATTTTGTATTTTGGTTATAAATATAAATAGAATTAAGATGTAAAAAATGGCATCTGAAACTCTTAGATGTGTAATTTAGTTTTGAGTATTCCTTATTTATCCAGTAGTTCCTAGTAAATTACTGATGTTTCAACAGAAAACAGCAACTATGAATCCTACTCATTTCATTTCAACTAAATATATTTATTTAAATTAGAATAGAAACCTATTAAAGTTATGGACACTGAATTAATGAGCATTAATTAAAAACATTTATGAATATTTATGTAAATAAATATTGCATTATCACTTATGCCTAAAGCTGTACTCACAATAATAGTTTAAAGACATAATAGACAAAATAAAGTATATTATATAATATGAAAAGACTAAAACTAAAAGCTTTGTATTAAATTTACAGAAAAGCAACTGTATTTTCGCTACTCAACACAAAGATATCTATTTTTTACATAATTATGCTGTTCAGAAGTTAAGTAATTAATTACTTGTATCCCTTCACCAGCTGGTCAACAGCAGATGGAAACATTTCCCAGCCCTTAACCCATAAAATCCACATAAATTCATTTTCCTGGATTAACTAAGTGAAGTCTAGATGGGGAAAAGCAGGTACATACATGTTACTCAAACAGTCTGACCTTTTCAAATGATTTGTTTGTTCCAACAGGCAAAAACTTTCATCAAGATTTGAGACTTCATTTGACTCGTGTTTACTGCTCACAGACCGTTCTGAGATGGAAACATCACAAATCCAATAATGGATGTTTCTCTATCAAACACGGTGGGACAAACTAGGTCTCAGATTAAATTACTGAATCAGTGGATGACACTTAAACTGTAGATATATAGCTAAGCTTTTTTCTGTCTTTCTTTTTTCAACGTCATGTATATCAACACTCTGAAAGCAAGTTTGCACAAGCAGATTTGGCTCCAGGAAGCAGTCAACGTTATTATTGGTACCATGGACAGATCCAGTGGGTAAAATGACGTGTGGGCAAACAAGGGGAACGTGACTGAGTTGTGTAGCAACTAACATCCCTGTTCTTGGAGCAGGTGGAGCTATAAAACCCTAAGAGGCCAGACGAGACCAATGCATTTCACTTAGAGCTTAGCACCGCAACTGTAATTATTAAATGATTGCTTTTTTTTTGCTAAACGTGCCATGTTATGCCATGTTATGTCATGTTGTGTCATATAATGTAAGGACGTTTTCATGTATATTTTAGAAACTTTGGTGTTGAGAGTATGCGCATTTGCAGAGATTACCTTGAATAATATACCTTATCTGGTGGTTTTAAATATTTTACGATATCGGTTTAACTTCTGAAGAAGTGTGTAGTTTATCGTATTGTATTACAAAGTTATCTTGCCAAGTTATTTATGTTTGTCATGTTTTCTCATGTCTTTTCCATGTTTACAATAGGTCCAATTAGATGACCTAGACTTTGCCATTTTTACAAAATGAAAGACCTTTGTGAGTTGTAACAGAGTAGCATTTCAAAAAACTAAATTGTATTATTCATTATTCGCCATGAGCTCTAACAGAGTAGCATTTCACAAAACTAAATTGTATTATTCAATAAAGACACAGGTATTGTCAAAAAGCCATAACTATCCACTACAAATTAAAATAAAATATATAGCGCAAAGGAGAGGAAAATCCAACCAAGATCGTCCGGACACATTAACTCAATGGATCCATCTACAAATCTTAGCCACAAGTGTGCTGCAAGTTACTGGTAAATCATAAACTTTTCCAAGCAGCCTCATTTCAATTAAACCATGGTTGCTTAGGAAACCTGTGAGTGCCTTGTTGCTCCAAAAAAAATATTCATGAATAAAGATTTATCCAAAAGCCAAAGGAAAGTATGCTTTCCTGTGCTTCTGGACAACCTAACTGTGATGCTAACTCAAACTCAGTGTGCAACAGTCTGGCTATTATGCATGCAGTTTACCATAAAGTCTACCACAGTTAAAAAAAAAAAAACTAATGACAGAAAGCCAGGGACAGGACGCAATAAAATACTTCCTAGACTGTTCAAATACGTTATTGCAATCGAGTCAAAGTTTAAGTGCATGAGACTCAGTGGTGTATGTACAGCTGTCACTGCCAAAGCCACCCACAACCTGACAACGCTTTGTCTCCACAAACAATACTAGCATATGTTCCTCTAAGACCACCTTATACTCTTTACACACATGCCGTGAATGTAATCCAAGTAGACAGCATCTCATGCTATCTGGACGATCAAAAGTAGGTCATGCATCGCTAAAAACACTTTGAGCCTTTTAATCTTCTCTCAAACTGTCTCAAAACCTGGACATAAATATGGGTGCCTACTTTCCAACAGTTCCATTTGAAAGAAAACACCGGTATACACACCACTAATCTGGGGGAAAGGTTGTAGCACTACATAAAACATTAGATTGTATGCATACTCCTATACACAATCTGACACAGCAAATAAAAGACACGAAAAAAAAAAAAAAAAAATACAACAACAGCATCTTATGCGAGGACAGTGAGTGTAAATCAAAGTAGGAGAAACGTGCATTAACTTAACAAGACGGTTACAATCCAAGTCTTTTTTTCCCCCCCATCCTATTTTCAAAGGACACCATCAAACAGCACGAAACAAGAAAGGGCTCATCATCCGACACGTCCGACCCTTCCATCAGTGGCAATAAATTATTGATTCAACATAACGGCGTATCAAATAAAGCAACTTTGACACCAACCTACTTCTGTGATCCAAAGAAAGTTTGATTTTTTTCCTCCTCCTCCTCCTCCTCCTCTCTCCCAGTCTCTCTCGATAGCAGTGCTGGTGGTGCTGTGTCTTTGAAAGGTAGTCCCCAGGAATATGACATACTGTGCCTTTGACAGCCCGGAGATAAGCACCTGCGTTCGGTCCCTTTTTACGTCACACCTCCCCATTCACAGCCCTTCAACATGATGTGCATTTGCACATCAACAGCCACCAACCCCCCACCCCAGCCCACCCTCCCTCCCTCCCTCCCTCCCTCCATCCCTCCCTCCATCCCTCCCTCCCTCTCTCCCTCCATCCCTCCCTCCCTCCCTCCTCTCTCTCCCTCCTTGTTCTACTCCCACATCCGCAAAACACACACAGACACACAGACACACACACACAGCACACACACACACACATACACACACACTCACACACACGAAAGCGGGCACAGAAGAAGAAGGCAGATGCGCGCGCACTTGGTCCCACTCATGCGCGTGCACACGCACGCCGGCTCGTTCCCGCGTGTGCGCGCCACCGAGCACAGAGCACGACAGATTGGCGAGTGGTCATGCTCAATCTCACACCGGCACA
This sequence comes from Merluccius polli, assembly GCA_030340625.1. Lineage (NCBI taxonomy): Eukaryota > Metazoa > Chordata > Actinopteri > Gadiformes > Merlucciidae > Merluccius > Merluccius polli. The sequence continues at coordinate 36,586 of JAOPHQ010006097.1, forward strand.
GATATGCGCACAGACAAACAAATGCGCACACACACACAGACACAGAAACACACAATCCAAACACACACACACACACACACACACACACACAAATATACAAAAAATGATTTATCTGTTATCAATTCTTATTTCCCTTTCATTAGTCTTCTATTCGAGGGGTTTAGAAAAATAAAAAACTTTCCCTTGCTTTGTCGTAGGAGCAGAGGAGGGGGTGGTGGGGGGGGGGGGGGGCCGGGGGGGTGGGGGGGGTTTGAACGCCCCCCCCCCCCCCCCACCCCCGGCTCCCCATACATCACTCAACATGCAAATGAGAGGGAATGTCACTCCTCAGCAGCAGATGGCCAGGGATGATAACAATGGCTCAACAGACCAGTTTCAGTGTCTGCGCTGAGTTTATCGCTACGGCAACAACAGTAAAAATAGATGCTATGAAAACCTTGTCTGTTAATTCAATTTCCCCTCTCCTTGAATGCCTAGTACCTGTCAGTCTGCTTTATTTCTCTTGGAGCCCCCCCTTTGATTGGGGCGCTTTTGTCCATCCCAGATTTTTTTTTTTTTTTTTTTTTTTTGCTGTTGTTTGTCACATGAGGGGAGGGTGGTGGGGGGGGTGGGGGTGGGGGTGGGGGTGAGGGGTGGGGGCGGGGGGGGGGGGGGGGGTGGGCTGGCTATCAGTGAAAGGCAGAGACCTGGAAACGATGTTTTTGGTGACTAAGGACGGCTGCTGCCTAGCAGTTATTTAAGTAATTAGGTATAATTCTTCCCTGTAGGCCACGTTAGCCTCGCCTCTCCCCAGTTAGCTCATGCGTTCGACAAGCCTGGGTTCAGGGAGAGGGAGAGAGAGAGAGAGAGAGCGAGAGAGAGAGAGAGAGAGAGAGAGAGAGGGAGGGAGGAGAGAGAGACAGACAGACAGAGAGAGACAGACAGACAGAGAGAGAAAGAGGTAGAGAGCGAAGGTGCCATAGAGGTATAGGAAATAAAAAGAAGAAAAGCCCCCCCCCCCCCCCCCCCCCCACACACACACACACACACACACAACCCCCCCCCCACCTCGGCCCCCAAGACATCACAAACGCAGCTTTGCAAAGCGCCAGCCGAGGTGATGTCACCCTGCGTCCCGCTGACTCCTGTTCATACAAGCCCCCACAGCGGAGAGTAAACAGCGGCCGCGCCGCGCACACAGGGGCCGGATCACAATGACAAAAGGCAGTCACACTTCTGGGTGGAGCCTGAGGCTGGGGTGGGGGGGGGGGGGGGGGGGGTAGGGTGGGGTGTGTGTTATGGGGGTCACGAGGAGCACATGGAGTTAGGGGTGGCGGGTCGGATGGGGGAATTGGGTGAGGGGTGGGAGGGGGGGGGGCATATGGGGATGCATGGGGGGGGGGGGGGGGGGGGGAGTGCAGTGGCTCCAGGATTTAAAATAAAATAGAAATGATACCCATAAGGGGCCCTCCTTAAACAGACCCAAGCATCATAACCCCCCCCCCCCCACACACACACACACACACACACACACACACACACACACGTGCGCACACACCCCCCTCTGGTTTCCCTGGGGACTGACGTGTGCAACACAATGTGTAATAATGTATTTCCAGTCCCTTCTTTTCCTTTTCTTTTTTTTTCTTTTTTTCTCTTTTTTTTCAGTCATCTGTGCGTTTGGTTATGCAAGGCTGGGGACTTGCGGACGGAGCATATCATTACTTAAGGTTTGGCAGTTGATCATCACCTTGTTTAATGCCTCATTTGAAAGTCTAATTTGTAACTGTCTTCGAGAGCCAATTCGTGGTTAACGTGGTGAAAGAGAGATACTAAAAAAAAAAAAGCAAAAAAAGGGCTCCATCTTTTCCCTCTCTGTGCGCTATTTGTCCTTTATAACAGAGGAAATGATGAGGGTAAGGAAACCATCCGTCTAAGCATGGTTATCCAATAAGAGACAAAACATGTTATTATTTCTTCTTACACATCCTTGCTGTATGTTCGAGGGCTGATTAATCCATGTAGCAAACTGGATGCAGTGTTGTCAAGTGTGTGTGTGTGGGGGGGGGGGGGGGAGCGCACATGAAAACAAAATAGAGCCCTTAAAATGATCATGTCATAGGAGGGGGAAGAAACACAATCTTGACAAGAGGTACAAGAACCAACATATTAAATATAGAGACACGCGCACTCCTCTGTCAAAACACATGAAACGTTGCGTTGTCTTTTGCCCCTCACATCTCTATGGGAATCTCTCTCCCTTAAAACAAACAAATAAAAATTAGACTCATTTAGCGAAAAACTGGTGTTTTGTCAAACTATTTCATCAACAGAAAAAAAAAAATGTGGGCCTAACTATGTTGGGAGAACTGAGAGAGAGGAGTGGGTTGGATGAAAATTACATGTCAAATAAGGGTTTCCATTTTCAGAAAAAAGTCCCGCTGCTGTTTGTTAGGAAGTGTTTGATTGCATTTAGAAAAGGTATTACAATGGGTCACATCTGTGTGTCTAAAAGCTTTTTTTTTTTTTTTTTTTTTGCATTCTGCTGCAAATTATGTAAGCAAAGTGAAATGTCAGAGCAAACCCCCCTGTTGTGCCAGCACTGGCGTCCTCCAATGAAATGTACACAAATACATTGGAGTGAATTCTTTTTAATGCACCGCAAGATCAAAATGCCACCGGTATAACTTCGCCTCGGTCTCACACCCCCAATTTTCAACAAAAGCAATAACGCTAATTTCCTATGGCAGCCTGTATGCTCAAAAACAAAAGCGCATATTCACGCCTTGCCATTGACAATGACAGAAGCACAACACAAAACACAAAAATATCTCTGTGTTCAACTGCTGTTCACGTGTTGCTGCTGTAATGCCTTGCGATAGACTTGTCTCTCGCTTCTTATTGTGGATACAGGATCCCTATTACTATGGTAGTGCAGGCAAACCACTTGATGCCTTGTTCATCATAGAAAGTCACGTTAAAGGATTGAATTAAATTAGAAAAGTACATTTGCATATATGCAAATCAGGGTATCAGAAGACATAAGTACATGTTGTTGATATGGCTCGGGGACGTAGAACTATCTTTACGTCAGTGTCAACAGATGTGCAATATTCTGTTTGAATATGTCACAAGGATCTTTATCTTCGTCACTGTATATGTCCCTCTCGGCCAATCAAATGATTAGACTCGTCCCCCAGAAAACTCCCCTTTAGGGGTGATTTGTGTGGGAAAAGTACATGTGTACTTATTCAGGGTCCTTTGAAGACGCTTCAACGCTATTCGTCTCGTCCTCGTGTCCATTTGTAGGATTGTATTGTTCATATATCTAGCGTATCTTGGGTACAAGCGGAAAGTGGACACATGTATCGTCCTCATAAAATAATGGTCTGATGAACTATATCTGTATATATTTTTAAAAAAAAGATTATTGACAAAGTATGATGTAGGATAAGATTACCATGTTTTCATACATGAAACTGCTCACTACTTTAACTGCCGTTTTAATTTCACACGTTTAATCACCAATAACTAATAAGCCGTAATCAGAACCACAATCCCAATCAGAATCATTTTAATGAGGTGGCAATTGTTTGAATTGTTATTTTCTTTATGCGCTAGATGGTAATGTCAACAATGTACCATTTGATAGGGTTATGAAGAGCAACTAATTGCATTAATTCCTAAATATCAATGCTTTTCCAACTTTGTCGACCTTCATTGTAAGTCTATAATTGCTTATGCTTTAGAAAGCAACGCTTGGTCGCTCAGTCAAATTACAGCTTTTTCTTTTCCTAACAGTGTTGAACTTACTGCGTTGTGTCAGCGAGAGGTTAGGTCGAGGTCTTTAGGTCCCATGGGGTCATTTTGCATTTTCTTTTTTCTTGCCAGTCAGCCAAACAATGGCACAGGCACGCCTACAAATGGCTATATAAAAGCTTATATTAGTAGCCTGAAACGGTCATCTTGACACTGGAAATAACAGGTGTATAATGTATATATTAGCAAGATACTGGGCGTGTTTTTTTGTAGCACTGTCTAGACACAAGTGACAGCGGGTGTATTGTCATGTTTCCATAACTCGTTTGTGGCTCAATTATGACACTTCCGTCGTTAGCGATTCAACCTTAAAAATGTGTTTTTACCACGCCACCACATAAACAGAAAACACAGGCAAAACGGCTCACAGTCACTGAAGTACTTGGAAATTATCGAAAACATCACACTGCTTTTTCGTCTAACAATGTAAGGACGAGCGAAAATCATCATAAGCATTCAGAGATATGCACTTGAATAAGGAAAAAAACTCCATTAACGTGGATAGCTTGTAATTTTTTGATTGCAGCAGATACAGACAGCTTGCCACTACGAACCAAAATGCAAATGCCCTTTGAGCAAAACAAAGAAATTGATTATGAAGTAAGTTTCTTCAGCACAAGTAGCTCGGCTTTGATTAATGGGGGCTGGTCATTGATTTTCTTTTTGTTTAGATCTTGGTTAACTTTCTGGAGACACAATTATAATTTGTTTCCAAACAATAAATCCAATCTAGCGAGTATAAATTAAATCTCCCTATGGTCTCTTCTGAGTCATTTTACATTTGGATCGCATTGTTATCAACAGGCGTTGCATGTTAATGTCTGCTACCTCTGTTTATGTTTATTACATCTCTGATTAGAATTCTCTTATTATTCTTATTTTAAAAGGTGAGTGTCTCAAGAGAGAGAGAGAGAGAGAGGGAGGGGGGGGGGAGCTGTTAGGGAGGATCTGCATGGCCTGTCAGCGCTGGTACCAAAGAGTAATCCTTAAATGTCGCAAAAAAATACTTTACTGAAACCTACTGTTGCTAACTTCCAGCTCTCTCTCTCTCTCTCTCTCTCTCTCTTTCTCTCTCTCTCCGTATGTCTGTCTGTCTATGTGTTTATCTGTCAATCTATCTGTGTGTCTGTCTATCACCACTGCCTGTCTGTCCATTTGTCAGTCTATATTATTTCCAATACCTTTGCTATTTTTTCTGATTCAACACATAAACACTGTGGAGCGTTTTGTAAGGGAAATGGCAGTGCTGTGCCTTATGCCACATAACTTTGACAAACTTCCACATATTCAGGCATTTCCACCGCCTGATTTCTCGCCTCATCTCTCCGAGATAGTGATAATACGATTTCTGTGTTTTTTGCTGTTCAGAAACAAACTGGATTATGAACAGATCACTACATAAACAGCTTTCTAAAAGCAGGCAGCTATTTTAAAAAAGGCTGAAGAAATGCAAAGAGGGATTTAAATTTTAATTTGAATTTATTCCAGCAAGTGAAAGGTTCTTTTGAGAGGGGATTTCAGCAAAGATGATGGTATTTAAAAGTGATAAACAAGCATCTAAACCTCTACTGGAGGGGGGGGGGGGAGAAAACAGTCCTTTTTTGCTTCTTTCTAGTGTAGGGGAGGATATAGACTTCCCTGTGTCCACATCCAAAAGACAAGAGTTAATAGTAGTAATTAAAATGTAAATAAGTAGCAGACATGGATATATCGTAACTGATTTCAATTATAATTCATACAATTAAACATTTTGTCACATACCTTTAGATTGTAATTGCATACTTGTATGAACAGCGGGTTTAAATTCAAATTGGGCTTGAATGTTTATGTCATTAGGTGTGTATACAACTGATGTGTTCGAATGTCTCACACCTATCATTTGAAATTTAAATCCAATATCTTGGCATTTGACATCGGGCAGACAAAGTGCCTGTCACTTCACATACATTTTTTTTTTTTTTAAACGGTCTAAGAATGAAAGAATAACACGATAATTGGATGCGGTTTTGGACGCCATCTCTATATTCCCCAATGGGTTATTATTGGATTAATGGTTTTTGCTCTGTGGCAATCACAAAGATGATTCACCAACACAGAGACGTTCTTTTATCTGGTGAAGTGACAAGGTATGGATTGTAATCTGACTCACTTTCTATTTTCAAGCAGTTTTTCCCCCTTCTATCTTCTTCTGTTAGCTGACCAACGCTAAACATTAGCAGAGAAAACCTATGCCACGAGAAGAAAAGACAAAGAGTTACATCATTTTTTTTTTGCCGAACAGTTAATCCGATCATGGACAGTGTATGTGCATATGCTATCTTCGGAAAATGCCAGCAAAAGGCGCTAAGTAAAACCTAGACTCCCTCACAGGGGAAACAGTGCCAGTATTGGGATAAAAATTTCACACAACGGCAACGGCTCAGTCACATAACCTAAGAAGGCTTAGGAAAATAGAACACTCTAAAGTATTGCTCTCTTCTTCTCCTTCTTCTCCTTCTTCATATTTTTCTCCGTCTCCTTCTTCATCTTCTTCTCCTCCATCTCCTTCTCCTTCTTCTTCTTCATCTTCATCATCTCCTCCTGCTTCTTCTTCTCCGTCTTCTTTCCCTTCACATGTCTGTTTTACAGCACAAAAGGCTGTGATGATGAGTGATTTGAGCTGCTTCGGGTGCAGAGCAGCCACAGGCTGAGCCAACACACCAGATAACATAGAAGCTACTCTGGTTAATGCATTGAGTTGTTAAAAAAAAAAAAACGAAAAAAACGGCGGGTGAGAGTATGGAAGTGTGCACCTGGCATTCTAGCCTGAAAACACTCCTCCCTTATAATTATAATGAACACACAGTAATTCAGGGTTGAGGCTGAAATACGAACGATGTCCTCGGAGACAGCTTGTTTTAATGGTTATGCAGAAGAGATCCTAGGAGTGCAGATGGCACACGCAGTGTTCTTTGATGCTATATTTATGGTTCGCACAGGCACAAGGTATAGGATGCGGGAGCGCCGCGTCGCACTATAGGGCCACACTGCCCTTTCACACAAGACCTGACCATTGTTTTTTTTCATTTTTCAAGGGAACCTGTTTAAAGATCAGGTCATCCCTGGTAATGAGTCAAGCATATTTTATGATAGCGTTGTTCATGAAAACGCTTTTGAAATTAGCATATTGATAATGAGATCATGAGCGTGTGTATATCAAAGGAGGTGGTTGGTCAGACCCCCAATGGTTCTTCAACTGTCCACAAAGGGGTGCATTTGTCCATTTTGTTCATCACTAAAATTGAATTGCATCGGAAAATTGGCAGATTGAATATGTTTTAGAAGAGAGGATTTTCCATTTTCATAGTTGAGAGCTTCAAAGTAGATTTCTAAAAGGTCAGATACAATTGTGAGGCTTATGAAAGTCCTTCCCATCACAAACAAACAACGTTACTTCACCATTGCACTAACGGGTTAATGAACTGCTGGAGACCATGTTGACCAGTGAGACCAAACATGGAATATCCATTTTGACATTTGATTTTAAAAAAATAATACTCTAATCTATCCAAGTCCATAACGCAAATCCCTAACTTTTTCCCCTGTGAACCCTACAAAGTCTACAACAACCCATTGTCAGAGAGCAGCAGGTAGTGGAACAACAGCCCCCCCCGCGCCAACAACAACAACAACAACAACAACCACAACAACAAATAACCTACCCCAAAAAAAAAAAATTAAACCTGAAAATTAAAAAAAACAAAAAACTTTTTGCTGCATTGAAGTCGCTCAGGAGCCACATTAGCATGTGAAAAGAATAAACAGGAGCATTCTCAGTTACACACTCCACCTGGCTGCAAACCAATGTCCCTGTCAGAAGTCCACCCACCAACACTGGCTTACACTGAAAGACCTCCTGGGGACCCTGGGTGACCATTCACTCCGCTCTCCCCCCCTCTCTCCCTCGCTCTCTCTCTCTCTCCACCCGCTCCGCTCTCCCCCCCCCCCCCCCCCCCCCCCCCCCCCGTGCACCTGTGACTGTTTTTGTGTTTGCTATTTTTTGCTTTGTCTTTTTTCCTGGCAAAGCTGTATCATTGGAGACACACTTCACCTCAAAAGGAATGCTCCTGCCCAACAATGTGGCGGGTTTGTTTGTTTGGTGCGGCCGGATATGGTGGACGCAGAGAGTCAAATTGAGGAGGAGAATAACACAAAAACAACACCAAAAAAAAAAGTCACAATAGTGATGATTAACATTTATAAAAAAAGAAAAAAAGAAACGAATGTGAGAAAAAAAACAAAAACAAATGAAAAGTGGTGGTGGGGAGGTGGGGGGGGGGGGCTGGACAATATGGGGAGCCAAACGCTTAGGCCTGGAAAAGCAGAAGAAAATTAGGTAGATCAGACCGGGTTCCTTGCCTTGCTGTGGTGGGGGTTCGCAGGTGCGGCTGGAAGGGATCTCCTGCCCGCTCTCCTCGGACAGCTCATCCGGCTTCTCCATGGTCCTGCACCTTGGAGAGCCGCTTTCCCACTCTCCGATGGACTTTGCCACAATCGCTTTGTCCGCTCCTTTCATTGTTTTCTGTAAAACACATTTACAGCATGACTTCCCAGGTTTATCCCTCTTGTGAGCCATCTGCCCCCCTTTTTTTTCCTTTTTTTTCTCCCTGGCTCCGGATAAACCTGGGCTCATCTTTCCCAAAGCCCAAAGTAAGGGAGAATTAGGGCATTGTCTGCATATGCATTCTCTTAAGCATTCCAGAAAATGTCCTGATTGCCCTGGCGCCTTTCATTTCAGAGAGAGGGCTTGGACATTGTTTTTGTGGGGGGTTTTTTCTCCTCCTCCTGACATTTGGCAGTAGAGGCTACTGGTGTGAACCAGCCTAGTAGCAGGGCCTACCACTTTTTTGCAAAAGTACACAAAACAACAAACCACTGATGAGGAGAAAAAAAAAAACATTTACACAAAAAAAAAAACATTTACAAAAAAAAAAAAGCCGCACCAACAAACACGTTCTTGAAATTTAATCCAACTTAAAGGAAATAAAAATAGCACATTATGCCCCTAATTGAGCGCCGTACAGTCCACAAATACTATTACAAGGCCGATGAGGATTAACACACCTAGTTATCTATTTCGGAGTGCCAACACTGCTAGCGGTGGGCAACTAAATTTCAAAAAGCTGGCAAATCCAGTTGTCTCCTAAATACAGAAAGTACTTAAATCCAGCGCTAACAGAGGAAAAAGAGAGAGAGAGAGAGAGAGAGAGAGAGAGAGAGAGAGAGAGAGAGAGAGAGAGAGAGAGAGAGAGAGAGAGAGAGAGAGAGAGAGAAGGATAAAGGGTGGCGTGCGCGTCGCGGGGAGGCTCGCGCACTTTTTCAGATGCACTGGCTAGGTTAAACAAATATGCTAAGTAGAGATCAAAACAATCCTTTGATCTGCCGCCTAGTTTCCAGAGGAATGGCTTTGGCTGTGTTGTTGCTGTAAATATAACTTGTGTAAATCTATACCGTTTGCCTTCAGGTAATATCAAAAGTGCCAGGGAGAAAAACACACACACACACAAAAAAACCAAAAAAACAACAACAACAACAACAACAACACCAAAAAAACAAACCCCTAGCGGATAGGAAATAGATCAGATAAAAAGCATATCAATATTTCAGCAGTGTCGCGCGCGTGGCGGTACCACCTGCGTGCACGCGCTCCGGTGGTGGACACGTGACCATCAGCTCCCTGGCGAAGGTGATGGCGATGGCGATATTTTTGGGGTGGCTAGCTCGCCTACATAGTCTACGGTCTACCTGTTTCTAAAAAAGCATGGTGGGGGTGAGGGAGGGAGGGAGAACGGGGGAGGGAGGGGCGGGTAAAGAAAATGTCCCTACCTCCAGCGTCCCATAATTCGGGTCAACCACAGTGTAAAAAAACATGGCGTCCGGCTCGGCGCAACAAGAGGCCCCCCCCCCCCGCAGCAGCAGCAGCAGCAGCAGAGTCAGAAGAAGGCGGCGGACGCCATGTGTGCGACTTGCTGACTAACTTTGCCCTGGCCTGCGCACAAAGAAAATGCTGTCCGTTCAAAAAAAAACACAGACAGCATAACTCTTTTTTCAGAGTGGGGGGGGGGGGGGGGAGAGAGAGAGAGAGAGAGAGAGAGGGTGTGTGGGGGGGGGGGGAGGGTGTGTGTGTGTGTGTGTGTGTGTGGGGGGGGGGGGGGGTTGGGATGGAGAGGGTGTGTGTGTGTGGGGGGGGGGGGGAGAGGGTGTGTGTGTATGTGTGTGTGTGTGTGCGCGGGAGGGGAGGAGAGGGTGTGTGTGTGTGTGTGGGAGGGGAGGAGAGGGTGTGTGTGTGTGTGGGGGGGGAGAGAGATGGGGGAGGAGAGGGTGGGGGTGGGGGGGGGAGGTGAACAAACGAGGCCATGTCCTGAGCCACGGTCAGCAGCACGGTGAGACGCAGGGCCGGGAGCCGGCTGGCACCGCCCGCGCTCACAAGCAAGTGCAACAGTACAACTTTTGTGCAAGAGTTGGTCCACCACCGCCGCCTTTCTGTGCTGGGGGGGGGGGGGGGGGGGG
>JAOPHQ010006098.1:2500-25000 GCA_030340625.1 Merluccius polli
GCTGGGGGCAGGGTGTATGTATAGGGGTGGGGGTGGGGAGTGGGGGGCGGCAACCCCCTAAAATCTGACAAATTGCTGAAAATTGCCTTCACGCAGTCATTCTTGTTTGGACACACTTGGCACATCTGGTTGTGATCTGGCAACAAAAGGGCCGAGGCGGAGGGTTCAGCCCTCAAACTGGTGCCACATATTACACCCTCCCTCTCCCACCTCTCCCACAGCTATTACACCCTCCCTCTCCCACCTCTCCCCCGGCTTTGTCTCTGCAAACGTATTGACATTCATTCTAATCCCTTTATCCCTTTCTCCCTGTGTGTTACTCTCTCTCTCTCACTCCTCACTCTCTCTCTCTCTCGCTCCCTCTGTCTCTCTCTGCGTCTATCTCTCGCCCGCTCAGCAGGGGAGGTGTGTGAGTTGGTAGTGATGCTTGGCAGATGTCTTGCCAGGGCATTCCTGAGCTCATCGCTGACTTGAAGAGCAACGCTGGGTTTTAATTGAGGCGTCTGCAGAGATGAATGCGGCTCTGTGACAGTAACGCACTGCACACACACACACACACACATGTTCAAAGGGGAAGACAAAGCTGCTCACAATCTGGCAACCCAGACAATAAAAAGAAAGATCTCTGAGATAAATTCTAAGTGTCACGCACACACACACTCACACACACACACACACACATGGTAACCAAACACGCCGAACACCAATGCACACGCAACACACACACACACACACACACACACACACACACACAAATGATTAGTACTTCAAAAGTGGAGTATACGATTTGAGGATGGCTTTTTTCTCTGCTGTTCTGATCACTGTGTGTGGCGCTGCAGCACCGGGCTGTCGTATAAATCCTTCCTTTATTGTTCCAGTTGGGATGTCCTAAACGCTCAGCTCTGGATGCCATCTTTCATCGTGGCTGTATTTCTTCGATCCTTCAGTGTATTTACACTGCAAGACAACACAGAACACAACACAAGCGCCGTAACCGACTGCTACAGACCAGTAGGCTCGGCTGTAGTCAGCAGAGGCCGACCACTGTGACTATTAATACGCCTTTGTTTTTTTGGCATCACGTCACGCAATGAAAGATTCGATGAACCCCGACATAAACAGTCCGGCGAAACCCGTGACGAATCCTCACTACATCACCACACGTTGTGGCCGTACATGGTCGAACAAACGGAGCGCTTTTATTGTGAAGTAGAGTAGAGGTCATAGGTAAAATGCTTGAGACTGTCAAACCTTCGGCTCAGTCACTGGTAGGGAGAGAGAGAAAGGGGGGGGGGGGGGGGGGGGAGTGGGGGGGAGAGAGAGAGAGAGAAAGAGAGAGGGAGACGCTGAGTGCACAGCTGCAGACGCTAAGGTCTCAGCTTCTCAAATTGCTCCTGCCACAGTTTCCTGCGCTCCTCCCAGACCAGGAGAAACCAGCCCTGCTAATAGGCCCACCCCCACCTTAATAATCCATGATGTCACCTCCACATCACATTTTTCTTGAATTTCTTTCTCTTTATCCCCCCACCCACCGCCGCCACCTCCATTGTTTGTTAAATATGAACAGGTGTTGGAGAGCAGAAGGAGGAGGTGAAGGAGGAGGAGAAGGAGGAGGAGGAGGAGGGGAAGGAGGAGAACCATTTGGCCGCTCTGTCCTTTTCCCATTCGTCCGTCCGTCTATCCGTCCATCTTACTTCTCCTATCGCCACATCTGCTTCAGTTTCCACTTCCCCCCCGGTTTGTTTGTCCATCTGTATTTGTATTCTGCACCATACCTTCCCCGCCCTCCTCCTGTGAACACTCACACACTCACACACACACACACACACACACACACACACACAAATATACACACATGGGCACACACATACTGGGCACATACGCACACACACACGTACACATACATAACACACACACTATACAAAAAACACACACTCACACACACACTATACAAAAAACACACTCACACACACACTATACACAAAAAACACACTCACACACACTATACACAAAACAAACACACACACACACACACATACTCACACACACCACACAAAACACACTTTCTCTCTCTCTCTCTCACACACACACACACACATGCATACACACATACACACACTCACAAAACACACACACACAAACACACACACACTCACAAACTTGACAGAGAGGGGCCAAGGAATGATCGGCGAGCACTTTGATACTCTTTCTTTCCACAGCACATGAGCTCGGCAATTACACCAGCAGCACTCCTAGCCCATTGCTAATACTCTGGTAGAGAGCTGCGCGCTGGATCGCAAAGGAATAGGGGGTGTGGGGGGGAGGGGAGGGGGGGGGGGGGGCGACGAAGAGGAGAGAGGCACTTTGGTGGAGCTGGTGAAGTCCTGCCAATTGCACATAATCGTTCTGCTCGCAGATTGCAAGCATGTGTTATCGCGGGGGCCCGTCAGAGAGATTTGAAGGGAGTCTATTAGGAGAAGGAGAGTATAAAGGCCGGGCGGCCAGGTGATCCTCTGCCTCCGCTCTGAGGGTTTTATACTTTTAAACTATGCTGTGTCAAGTGTTCATGCTTACATTGTATTTGGTTTACTTTGGGTCATCACACACAGGCACACACACATACACACATGCGCGTGTGCACACACAACGCGCACGGACCACACGCACACAAACACGCACGCGCGCGCACACACACAAGTGCATGTGTGCACACACAACACGCACGGACACATGCACACAAACACACACGCACACAAACACACACACAAACACACACACACACACACACACTCTTTCCCAATCGATAACAACAAGGAATTTCATATTCAGGACAACCATCTGTATTGTTTTATTTTTCATGGGGGACAGGGAGGGGGGGACAGGGGTGGGGGGGGGTTCAGTCTGTTTTAAAACCATTTCTAATTTCCAAAATGGACGTGTGCCATGTCCAATCCCTCTTTTTTCTTCCCCAGGACTCAGGGATGGCACACACTCTATCATGTTGATGTGCCTGTCACCTGACCTTTCTTCTCTCACAGAGAGAGAGAGAGAGAGAGAGAGAGAGAGAGAGAGAGAGTCTAGCTATACAGCGCATATGGAGGTCTGGGATGCTGCACAGCACATGTGCCCCCGACAGGAAGGGCCCGGGATGGGGTTGGGTCGGATTGGGTTGGGTTGGGTTGGGGGAGTGCAGGCGGGGCAGGAAAGATGATGGCTCCTTTATTCTTAGCAATCATGAGAGCAGACCCCGGGAGAGAGGTCAGAAATCACTCATCCGTGTGATCTATACTTCCTCTCTTCCCAGAATACGGGACGAAACAGACGGACGGATGGATGGATGGATGGTGTGTTTAAAAAAAGGAAGCGCAGATGGAAAGGAAAGCACACAGCTGGGGAAAATGTGGCATTTGAAATGTATAATGCCCCGTCTGACCGCTGGACCATTATAAACAGACCAGTTCACTGGTTGGGGACTTAAATGCAAAGCGGCCACAATATAGTGCAAGGCAAAGCGAAAACGAATCGTGAAAAGTGAGCGTGAGGAAAAAAAGAAAAAGAAATGCAAGAGAAAACAGGGAAAGGGATACATATTTATTTTTCTTTATTTTTCTACCAAAAATATATCATTAAATGGCAGTTACGTTGATGGAATACAGTGACTTAAGACGATATAAAAATAGTAGTTCTGCCTATCTTAGCCAGAGCTTTCCTAAAAGCCCGCTGCTCTGGTTCATGCTGTAATAAATTATACACTTTGAGGCATCTCAAACTTGAATATTTGCATGACATATTTTGACCTGGCTCGCCTACTTCAAGCCTCAGAAAAACCTTCATAAGTTATCCCAGTTAGGGTTAACCTGACTGAACTCACTGTAGTTCATCATCAATGACAGCCAAAACAAATCGCTCATACCAGGTTCATTATGTTATATTACTGATTATATTTTCACTCTTCAGAGTGGATGTTTCCGACATGGAAAATAGACCTGGCTAGTGGCTATGCGCAATTTTGAGTGTGAAGTTGTTTGGATGATCGGCCCGTTCCGAACAGGCATTTCAAGACACAATAATATGATTTAAAATGTAATCCCACCTGGCTCCACCGGTATCTCCATTGTGATTACCAAAGTGATTAACCAGTACCAACAATACACCACTTTCCTCTAATACACATGGTTTCTTCTGAGAACAGACAGTGGACAGCTCATGGAGTAGCCTTTGTGAGGTAGCCTGTTGAAAGGGATTGGCCTTTTGCACCCTAGGCCTCTCTCTCTCTCTCTCTCTCTCTCTCTCTCTCTCTCTCTCTCTCCAGCCATGTCAGCACCATGATAGGTGCAGGGGAGAGGTGGCGAACTGTAAAGGGGGCTTGCAGTGCGTGGGGATGATGTGAGAAGTGTGTGTCCTGCTGACGGAAATGGTGCCAAATACACAACCAGCAACACTTACTATGATTCACATTCAGAAAGGCTACAGATCATTGAAACGCTGCTACTGCTACCGCTCCCGCTAGTACTACTACTACTATTAATAATATGATCATATGATAATAATCTTATCTAAGATTTATATATTCACTTTTAATTTGCTTTAAAGGGTGCCTGCCAAGTAAACACAATACCACAACCACTGAAAGGTTAAAACATCGGATTTTGAAGCTCATCATAGACCAAAACTTTGGCCTGCTTTATATATCATAGCATTTATCCTATAATATCATAAATCATGTATTGGATCATATCATATATCAAGTCATATCATGTACATTATATCATTGTAATCAAACCACATGGCCAAGAGTTTAATCCCATCCCAATAGTTGGGTCTCATTCCAAGAAGCACATACATATGAAACAATAGAAATGCTGTTCCACTCTCTCCCCCTCACCCCCCCTCTCCCCCCCTCTCCCAACCCACCCTCTCCCCCCCCTCTCCCAGCCTGACCAGTCCTGCTCCAGGACGACCAACACCTGCTATGCACACAACAACTGGAGCATGTGTGTGTGTGTTGGTGTGTGTGTGTGTGTGTGTGTATGTGTGTATGTGTGTGTGCCTGCATGTGTGTGTGTGTGTGTGTGTTTATGTCAGAGTGAGCGAGTTAGCGAGTTACAAAGTGCATGCATGTATCTTTATACAAATTAATTCATGGCTTATTTGGTTTTATTTTTCGATGCTTTGTATAAAAGCATCCTCGTTATGCCCCTACATACCCGGGTATGGCCTGGACGCGTGTGTGTGCTGTGTATCGCTACATAGAAGGCATAGCTGGAGCTCAGTGTAAAACCTCTGCTGGATGCCATGGTGTCGCCAGCCAGGCTTTGCGTGTCCACATGCCTCCCTGGAGAAGATATGGAAAAAATTCTGTGGCACATGAGATTACATGGCTTCTCACCAGCCCTGGACGCAATAATGCTTTAAATCCAATGGTGCCCTGTTGCTGGGATCTGGAGAGGTTGTCTTTAGGAAGAAAAAACAGAAAGAAAAAAAAAAAGAAAAGAAAAGTTGGCCCTGTCTCTTCTTTCCATCCCAGTGTTGTTGGCCTGGAACACGCCATCGTTGCTCTCCGATCTAGCTGTTTATGAGCAAGAGAATGAAAGAGGAAAGTAGAGAGTTAGAGAGAGAAACACAGTTAGTTAGACAGAGTGTGTGCGTGTGCGTGTATGTGTGCGTGTGTGTGTGTGTGTGTTTGTATGGGTAGGGTGTGTCAGTGTGGATATGTGTTTGCACTTGTGTGTACGCATGCTTGCATCGGTTTGGGAGATTGTACGAATGTGTGTATGTGTGTGAGAGAAAGAGAAAGGGAGAGAGAGAGAGAAAAGACGGAGGGAGAGAGGGAGAAAGAGGGAGAGCGAGAGAATGAGAAGGAGAAAAAGAGGGAAAGAGTGGGAGAGAGAGAACGAGAGAAGGGTGACGGGGTGAGAGAGGGGATTACATGGATATACTGAAATACAACATTGGCTTGATTTCGTAATCTCTCCTCTATTGGAGGGGCTGGGGGTGCAGCTGTCGATGTGAACAGCTGCCCGCCTAAAAAGACTGGATGGATCCTGCAGAGGAGAGAGAAATAATAATATCGAGTGAGACGGATGCCTATGCAACCTGTGAAGCATTTTGTTATTCTGAGAAAGTTTGAAAAAATGGCAAGCCGGATTAAGCAGCAACTTTATTGGAAAGCCACATCTGTTTGAAAGATCAATTCACCCAAACCAAGGAAAATAGATGTTTTGTTGTTGTTGCTCTTAAATCACATCTGGGCAATATGGAGTCAATATAATGAGACAAATATTTGTGTACGTCCCAGAATGTGTTTTTAAATGTCTATATCTGGTGACATATTCCTGCAGCATTTAAACATACAAGGGGTGCACAGACTTGGAATCCAAAAGAATGTTTATCAGACCTGAACTAAGCAATGATTTGTTGCTCTCTCTCTCCCCCCCTCCCTCTCCCCCTCGTCTCTCCCCCTCTCTCTCCCCCAGCCTGAGGCTTTGTGGCTGGCTGCTCCACCGTCTATAAATCACCGGGAACGTATGTGTATCCCTGTGTTAGCACGCTGAGGCTCCCCTTGCAAGGTTAATCACATTCACATCTCATCAGCCCTTTGCGCCCCAACCCAAACTGATAACCAAACACATTTTTTATAGGGCCCTGTGCATGATCGCTCTTGTTGCCGGCGGTGGAGGCTGCCTCAGTCCTTTTCCAAACCAAGAGACGCTATGTCCCACATAAAAGGGCATTCATTCGCTGAAGGTAAAAAAAACAACAACCAAAAAAACGATGATCCCTCATTAAGTGCCTTGGTGATGGTTACCAAGAACAAACTGGTGTTAACCGCCTTGTTATAACAACCAACGCAAAACAAACCAACAAAAATAGGACGCGCACTTGTTAATGTCTTAATGGCGCTTTCCGTGGCAAGCGGGGGGGGATAGGAAAAGATTGACTATAAAGAGGCCTTAATTGCTCAGCAGCAAGAGAGAAAGAGATGCTCCTGTTAAACAGAGAGCACAATGGCTGCCGGCATTCCAGCATCATACCGTCTGTTTGACGGGCCTTTCGGGAATATAGGGAACGCTGTCCGACTGTGACACGCGATGACAAGCCAATGGACGTCTCCGCATAGCGGCGGGGAGCACAAGTGCCCCTGTTTACAGTCGCGCGTGCGAGTAACTGTTTGCACATTTTTTACGCACTATTCTCCTTCTATTTTTTTTTTTTTCTATTCTTACAAATGCCCAACCCAGATATGTTGGAAATACGCCATCGCACCGACCACTACAAACCTCCTCTAATCAAAGTGCCGATTCTTGAAACAGACAGCTGCTGTCATGTGCCTTAATTCCAATGGCTATCTGTCCCTGCGTAGCTGCCCCCGGGTTCTTAGTTGGGCAGCTGAAGTTGCAGGGAGACAAGGGTTGAGAGTTGGTCTGCCTTTTCAAAACTCTTGTTTGAGCTGTGGTGCGTTGACGTTACAGCGAAACATCACCACCAACAGACACAGCCCAAAGGTAGGTTGACTTTCATCCTATTTGACGTCAATCCTTTACAGTGTGTAGCTGCAAAATGTATCAGAATTCTTTGCACGGAAACAACTGTCAGTGGATGAATGTTGTTAACTTTTAATTACCACCTGCAAATTACATCTCTGGTATGAGGGTTTCAAAGGGGGAGGTTCGCAAAATGACTTTGGTTGTTTAAATACAACTCATCAAGACTTGAATAGCCTACTTATTATTCTTTAAAGAGCACTTTTTAAAATTGCTTGTTCTTAAAAAGCTTGTTTCACGTTTGCATTCTTCTTCTTCTTCTTCTTCTTCTTCTTCTTCTTCTTCTTCTTCTTCTTCTTCTTCTTCTTCAGCAAGTTAGTTTATCCACTTTGTTGTGGATTGTTCTTGCACCCACCCATGCAGAGAGACAAGCATTCTTGAAATGCTTCAGCAAAGGGGAAAAGACCTAAATATCTAAATGTATATCCCAGGAAGGTCTCCTGGGTTATTGTCTGTCCATCTATTCCTGGGCGAGGGGGCAGCTGCTCGGGTGGGCTGAGGCAGAAACAATACCAACTGTTACATTCTGTTAAACACGCGCCGTTCTTCAAGCCCAGAGGCATATGTGACACGAAGGGCACTTTCTGTATGTATAGCGCAATACATTCGAAACATTAGTTAAGGCTGTGATGGGGTTGTATGATAGATCTTCTTCACGATAAACTGAGTTAAAGGACACAGCCTGCGTACATGAGATAAATATAATATTGGACATGTTTCCTATCAAGAAATGCATCGACGTGTTCGCAAGTTAATCAGTCTAGTTGTGTCTAGAAGACCTCTAATTGGCGGAGGCTAGAGTCGTCGGACATTACATTTATTGTGCATCTTAATTGTTAAAGGGGATGGTGCTGGAGAAATTCAATTGTTAACTGTTTTGGTTTCGTTTTCGTCGTCATATCCTTTCCTTCGTCACCAATGTTAAATTCTTCTAAAATGTAAAGTAGTGTAGTAATTAAGGCCAATAGGGTTAACTCTTCTGAACTACCAATTTATGACATGAGGTATGACATGAGGTATGACAATACCCCATATTGATTTTGAGTTTCCACCTCAACTGGAGTACACAACATTGACTTCATATATTCAATTGGTCCTACTGCCACCGTAGCAGCACAACCAGAACCGTCATTGTAATAGTGGCTATTAAAGCGTTAATGTAGATCGCTTTCCAGGAAGGTTCTCTATCCTAAGGGTCTATCCGAAGTATGTGTCCTAAGGGGCGATTATATAAATCCTCGCGTTTTCCTTCGCTGATGCACCCCACGCTGAAAGAGCCACCAGGTAACTCTGATGTCTTGAGCCAGACATACAGTACAGCCAGACCCACGTGAAGAAACTTACAAGTGGACAGATGGAGGCTTGGAGGTGAGGTATAGTGTATAGCTGGGGGACGGGGGTGTGTGTGGGGGAGGGGGGGGGGGGGACAAATATTCTCACTGCAATCTTGCACCTCCCCATATGGGGAGACGCAGCGTGGAGCAGCTAGACCGTTCTGGTCTGGAATTAGACGTTTATACCTGAACTATACATGATTTTAGGAACTCACACTATTGACTCGATTGTAGTATACTTTTGGCGAAAAACAGATATACTGTAAATAGAAAAAAACAGAACGGAGAATAAGATACGACTGACCGGTTTTGACAGTCGGATACGAGGAGACAGTTCTCGTTGAGGCCAATAGAGCTGTTTCTTTGTCGGTATAATAATGTAATTCCGAAAACCGAAAGGGAGTTGTTACAGAGCAATTTGTTGCCTGACTTAAATGCGCTGCCTCAGGTGTCAGGAGTGGGGGAGGGATGTGTGCAAAGGCTAGAAAGGAAAAGGCAGGCATGTTCAAACAACGTTATGCAGTGGAATAATCTGTGCCGCTCAATGACGTTATATATATACTGCTCTGATTTACCAATACAGGCAGTAGACATTAAAGACCTAGCTAAGCACTGAAAGAGACAACAGAAAGACACAGCAGCTTGTTTGTTTAGAATAGGAGATGGGGTTCATAAAAAAAAGGAGGTTTAGTCTTCAACACACACACACACACACACACACACACACACACACACACACACACACACACACACACACACACACACACACACACACACACACACAGGTAGAAGCCAGGCCAGAGGTCAAATGGCCCTGAACTCTCTCCTGTTAGGCCGCGCGGATCAGAGGTCCCTCTGTGTGCTGCTCGCCATTTATTTTACCCATCATCCCTCATCAGGCCGGTGTGACCCCGCGACCCCGGGGCTAGGGTTACCTGTCAGTTGATTGTCTATTCATGAGCGCCGGGCTTGAAGCTGTGTCAACAACATTTGCTCCGTGAAAGAAGCGGAAGGAAGAAGTGCGAAAGCGGCAGTCGGTGTGGTTAAAAGTTAAGGCAGCAACAAAAAAGAGGCTTAAACCAAAACAAAGACAGTATGTTAAATAGTTAAAGAGTTGCGCCGGATGTGTTTTTTTTCTCTTGAGAAAATAGAACCGGGCTCAGTAAGTCGTGAAGTGAACCCTGGCTAGCATTGGTCCCTCGACTGTCGATACACTCATGTGATAATTCCTGTTTACCCGGCGACAGAGATCCAAAGGACAGAGTAAACAGATGCACGCATAGCCGCCTACCGAGAGGAACCAAGGAAAACATTTGGCTGCCACCCCCCCCCCCCCCCCCCGGCCCCCACGCCCCCCCCCTGTGCGCTGTCAGTTATCAATCAGGGTCCCGTAAGTGGGATCCTTGAGTGAAGATGCTATCAGTGCCGCCCCGTATACACCAACACCACAGTTCCTCTTATCTCTGCTGAGATAACAGCTCCCCTACAACAGGGGGATGCCGAAGCCATTCTCTCTCTCTCTCTCTCTCTCTCTCTCTCTGTAACTCTCTGTCTTTGCACAAATCTGGATACGCTATAGGCTGGTCCATTTCAGTCAAAGGCTTTCTTTTTTCGAAGAAAAAAAGTTGCATTTGTTTTGGTTCCCTGTTTAAACTTGAATAAGTGTATCTCTTATTTTACAACTGTGTAGTTGAGGCTTAGGCCGGGGAGCATGCCCCGTCTGATTCCAATCTCTGATGTTATCAGGCTTTGCAGGCAACGCGATACACGTCTCAGTTGACAAATCTAGATCGGCATGAAATTAAATGAAAATTCGGAAGCACGGAGCAGCCATTCCCCTGAAATGCACTTTTTCAACTGCTTTTGCAACTTTAATGTTCTTATAAATCAATGTATGAAATTGTTTGCAAAATGTTTGTGATGCTTCACGGTTTGGCAAAACATCAACAAACCCATACCCAACATTTTAAATGTCTCAGTACAAATTATTGATGAAAGCCAATGAGTTTTTTTTTTTTTCAAATTGGATTTACAAGAGTGAAACACGAAGAGAAGTCCCCGTGAAGAGATGTCTGGGCCGGTTTTCTGGTTTCCTCCCGACCACAGTGTGATGGGCCTAATAACAAAAACAAGCGTCCCGGTGCGGTGCGGGTCCCGCAGTGTGAGGACTTTAATGGGGAACATGTGGAGCTGCCCAGACACACAGTCATGGGGGAAACCCAATATCCCTGCTCCCTCCATTTCTCCCTCTGTTTCTCCTGCTTTACTCGACCCTCCTTAGCTCTCTTTTTCTTCTTCCTCTCTGTCTCTCTGACGCTTGCTCGAACTAACTCGTGCTTTTCTTCTGTACTTCTTTTTCTTTGTGCAACAACACTCCTGGTATAAGTTTAAGGTAGACATAATGGGGTAAGAAAAGTAAAGTATTTATTTTCAGAAGCATTTCAAACTGAAAAGTTCCCATCTGAGATGTGTTTTCTTTGTCCTTTGTTTCTGTCAGGCATCCTGTGTTTTGATCAGAAATAAAGTTCATTCTTTACTCATATGTTTTTACTGCGTTACACTTTTTTAAAACTACAATTCCCACAATCCCTAGTAAATTATTTCTCAAAAATGTTAAAGTTAACTTTGTATTGTCCTATAATATTTTATTATTATTTTATACATACACATCTATATGAACACCTTTGACTTTCTTGACATGCACTTAAGTTTCTTAAGTTTGACATTTCTATCAGAGCAAGCAGTCGATTTTCAGTAAGACAGAACATGTACTTCAGTCTCCAGTTTCAATACCTTGTCTACTTGTACCTAGTAGTATAAGTACAGCGCTGGCACACACACACACACACTTTGAGAAGAGACATATGCATATTTGCAAGGTCATGCAATGCAATATGCTCAGAAAGCAAGAGGGGGAGAAAGGGGTCTTTCTTCGCTATCAGGATCAACAGACCATCCAATGGGGGGGGGGGGGTCTCTTTCATGTGAAGAATTCATCCTGTTCGCCCACCTGGATCAATTAACTGTTTGCTTCATTGGGCTGCCTTTCAATGATGCCAAAGTCTCATCAGGGCCTTAGAAGAGACATTTTTTAATTTTGTCAGAAACAATAGACAATTGCTAAGGGTATCACCCCATCTCTGATTGTGTTGCCTGGGTGTGTGATTGAGCACACCACAGCCCTTTTCCATCTATGGCTACATCTGTTTGTATGTTTCCAAAAATATTTACAAAAAAGTGCATCTTTTTTTTGGTTTTTAGAAATAAAATGTAAAATGCATTATTTTTACATTTTTGAGCATACACGTTTTAGTTGCTGTTCTTATGCTGTTATTTTTTTCATCTTTTCTTTTACAGGAAAGGATGTCCATTTATCCTGAAAATAAAAGATGCACGAGGTAAGGCATTCTGGCTTGTAATTACAGTTTGATGTCAAAAACACTCGCCAGGAGATGTCAGCTCCGAGACAAGGAAGGACCACACTTTGGGAATTGGGAGTTTGTCTTCGCAGGGTACAATCATAAAGCAGATCAACCAACCAACCAAGTCTCCCCAAATTAGCTGAACAAACAGTGCAAAGGTAGAGGCCCCTGGGGAAATGAACCTGGCACACTGGACCCAGTATGACTGAGGCCCTTCGTCCCGCGCACAACAATCCAAGCGTTCCACTTGGCTTGAGCTGTCTAAGTTCCCCCCCCCCCCCCCCCATTCACCAACATATATCAGCCCAAAATGTCCTCTGAGGACCTTTCACAGGGACTGACAGTCTTACCTGAATCACACAATTGTGTGCCCCCCCAAAAAGAGCCGGCATATGTATAGAGTAACCAGTGATCTGGGGTTCACGTCCCTCACATCCAGTGCAGTGATACAACTCCTTTTTTTTTATAGTTTAGACTGGAGTTTAATTCTAGATACTGTATAGCAGGGGTTCACAATCTTTTTCAAGTCAGGGACCCCTGGTTACATATATACAAGGACATACCATTGTTATAGTTTGAAGCCTGAATCTAACCCATTGAACATATAGAACATATTGAATAAAATATATTATCCTTGTATTACTTGCCAGGATATGTATTAATAACATGCATTGGAAATCTTGTGCTCCCCTACTCGCTCAATTAACTTTCAAGTTATGTCCTCATAAAAAAAATGACGCTGCGCATAATTATCTCAAAGGTTGTTTATTATTATCATTATTTTGCAGACCCCTTGGCCATATGCCACAAACCCGCAGGGGTCCCGGGACCCCACTTTGAGAACCCCTGCTGTACAGTAGCCTATACACACTGTGGAACAGTATGGTAACTACGAACACTTGAGTGACCATTCGACATAACGCAACACGTGGTAGGTCCACGGGAATGCCTGCAGTACAAGGGCCACAGAATGTGTCTTGAGAATGAGAGCAAATAATTCTGTGTGCCTTGCAGATGGCGTGGCCGTGCAGCAGCTGTGCAAATGAAAGACAGTGTCGTTTGAGAAGAGAGATGGAAAGTTGGCTACAAAAGGGAAAAAAAGAGTAGCATACAAGTGTCTGACTGAAAATGTAATGGAAAAACTAATAGGGCACACACAGAGCCTTAGAGAAAACAATTCAGAGCTACTCTTGCTCCCTATTTTGAAAATGTGTTGGACACACAATGTCTATGTGTTGTTCACATGACTTTATAACTACATGGTAACATGTTAAAATCATGGATTGTAATGGATGCAATTCAACAGCACACACTAGTATTAAGACTAAATACCGAACAGCGCAGCATTTTTCAGAATCTTTTTATTTTGCTATAAAGTTCAACCTTTTGTTTGAAACCCACTCCTGATCATCACATGGGCAATAAAAGCAGTGTCCCCATAAAGTGCTGTCATGAACAGTTGTAAAGTTAACTGTTTAAACTCTATTGTGTTAAGTGATAAAACATCATTTGAGGAAAGATAGCACACACAAATCAGTTGTTTCCTACAGGCCATGTGCTTTTTTTAGATCAAGGGATCAAACAGGGCAATTACCCACGAATGCTTTGTTGTGCAAAATGTGCATTTACTATTTGACTACTTTAGGTCAGCGTGACAAAACGTTTTAAACACGTGTTTGTTCGTCTTTTTAATGCGTTTTTATCCTTCATAAACCCAACCTAGCCTATGAATCAAACAACATTACAGGTCTTCAACAATAATACCTGCGTCAGAGCCCTACATTCATCATAGCAATAATTTCACTAAATGTTTGTGGTGGAAAACACTTTCCACCACCACCACCACCAAACCCCCCCCCCCCCCCTCCGGTAATTGCCACTACACGTAAATATCAAGCGGTTAGCGAATAATTAGTCTTTCATTGGTCAACAATCGGCCCCCCCGGAGCCCCCCGTGTCTCCACGGCAAAACCCCGCCCCTGCAGAGCCGCCCTGAAGACAGGGCCCCTTTTGAATGACAGTGCTTGGGGGGGGGGGGGGGGGGGTTGAGGAGAGGGGGAGAGGTGGGGGGTGTGGTGTGTGTGTGTGTGTGTGAGGGGGAGAGAGGGAGGGAGAGAGAGAGAGAGAGAGAGGGAGAGAAAGGATACCAAGTTTTTCTCTGGTCTAATTCCCCCGCAGCCACCAGGTCGATGAGCAGCAGCAGTCGCGGGTCTCCATTCTAAGTGGATGGATTGGTATGGGGAGAAGCGGACCTCACAACTCGGCTAAGCGGCAGCTCGGGAACTGGATAACGTTGACGATGGCCGTCCTCTCGCTGCTGTGTCCGCCAGGTAAGCAACGACGACTACAACGACAACAACAACAACAACAACAACTTAAAAAACAACCCCCAGTACAACCGTGCGGAACCGGGGAACCGCAACCGAGGAGGAGGGGGGAGAAAAACTTTGGGACAACACGAACTTACCTCCGTGTTGCGTCGTGGGGACTTTGTGTTTTTTTTTTTTGGCGTAGCCATGATCCTTTTTTGTATATATATACATATGTGTGTGTGTGTGTGTAACCATAGCGGTGATTTTCTGGTGAGGTTTTCACCGTCGGGACCAACGGTTGGAGCAGTTAGCTGCTAGGGGTTTAGTTTTGGGGTTTAGTTTTTCTTTGACGGACAACCCGACTTTAACGCTTTTTAAAAAAAATGTATTTTCTCCCCCCTTTTAATAGGGGGGAGAGAGAGAGAATCAAACGTCTTTTCCCTTTTCGGAGAGGTGCTCGCGCTCCCCCACGCCGAGGCAGCTCGCGCTAAACGGCGAGCGGTCGCACGAACTTTTTTTTTCGCACGACTTTCGTCAAAGTTTTGCGATAAAAACTTTCTCCCCGTTAGCCTAGCTTCGTAGCACACGGCTCGCTGCTGCTTTTACGGCCGTGACTTGAACAGAGCACAGCCATGTGTGTGTGTGTGTGTGTGTGTGTGTGAGGTAGCTTTAACGTTAACAGTTGCTAGCTTTTTTTTTTATTAACCGTACAAAATGTCGATGTCCATGTTGCCCCCCCCCCCCCCCCCCCCCCCCCGGTCCTGGTCCTGGTCCAGGTACTGGTCCTGGTCCCGTGCGCTGGACCTCTCTCGGCCTGAGCCCGTTGTGTTGAACTTTTAAAGCCACTACTTTATGCAAAAACCAGATACACATCGGGTGTGTGTGTTAACGTGTAGGCCTGCTGTGCATGCCGGGTCCACAGGGTTGCATCGCTCTGCAGCCCATGTTGCCTATCAGGCACATCCTCATGTGGCTGCAAGCTTGCACAAAAACAAATGTCCTTCCTATCTATGAGATGGAGATGCTGTGCATACTTCTAGGCTGTGTTTTTCTTTTAGTGACAAATTGGGTCAAATAAATAGATGTGTATATATAGATAGATAGATGGATAAATGTGTGATCTAAGCTAATCCTCTGCTCAGCCAGTCTATTATAAATACTTCTCTTTTTTTATCAAGCAACACTCACTGCAGCTATAGAAGAGGGTGTGGGTGGTAAAGTGTTGTTTTTCTCCTGTTTAAGCCTCTTTATTTCCACACACACACACACACACACACACACACACACACACACACACACACACACTCTTTTACCCACAGCTGCTGTGACAGTTGCACAAGCAGATGCATTTCATTTTAGGGTTAGGATGGATGTATGATTTTTCTTTTTGATATCTGTCCATAGACCGAAGTTGTCCCAAAGCAAAAATGCCAAGTCCGAGTTGAGTAAAGAGACCTGTTGATTCAGGAGGGCCGGGGGCATTCAGAGGAGGGGTGTGAGATGCCAGTAAAGTGACCTCCCATGCACCTCGCCTCACTATTATCTTATATCATACTATATTGTATTATAACTCCCGCCATCCCAAATGGAGCTGGGTGAGAGCGTGATAAAAACCAATCACACAAGCTACGGCGTATCTCCCTTTTCTTGTGAGTTGTTATTGTCCATAAAGAGACGCCTGGCATATCTTAGAGGCCACCGGGGCAAATATTAAAGCACACTTCGCAATAAACGTTTTTCAGAGCAGTTAAAGCCTGATCCATACCAGCTGTGTCTATTCCAGACCCATTTTAAATGTCAAATTGTTTTTGTTCGATGGAAAACATATTCGGTGCCCTCGCTGCTTTCGAGATCCTTTTGAAATGCTTTCCAGCACAACAGTCATGCTCATATCTTTCCACAGTATACACTACCTTGTAGCCATGATGGTACGGCCGCCCCCACCTCCAGCCCAGCTGTTTAGCCCCTTAGTCAATAAACACGTTGTTGTTTTTTGTTCCAAGATTCCTTAATGCCCGGCCTGTGAGTTTCCCTCCACGCCGAGCCCCATGGCGTGGCATGGCATTTGGTCGGTTTTAATGGACTTGTATTGCCTCAGCAACAGCCAAACCACATTCAACACCCCAAAGCAAACTACACAGGTTGATTTCCCCCTGCAGTTGGGCTCCATGTTATTTTTCTGAGGGTTGGTTTGGGGAAATAAGCTCTGACTTGACTTAGACACTGCACGGTATAAAGGCCGTGTGTGGGCTTGCATGTATATATTTTAATAGCTCTCGTGTGGAAGATAAAGTCAATAGTGGAAAGTTTCTCTGTACTGCGTTGTGTACTGTACTGTGGTTAAGTAATTTCTGTAGGTAAAGGTGGTGAATATGGGTTCAAACATCTGTATTCATTGGACAAGCATTTCGAGCTACGTTTCTTTTTCTGTTTTTCCTTTTCTTATCCCCAAAAAGCATCTTTACTTATTTTGTGTTTTAGTTCTATGCTACGCTGCAGTTGAGATTATCATCTGATCAATCTCATCCCATCTCTCTTTGATTCTTCAGCTCATTGCCAGCAGTGCCGAATCCAGCGCTGCAATGCAGATTACGTGGCCTCTACCTCGCCCTCTAGTGGTCTGCAGGAGGAGCTGCCCCCAGATGTGGATTACTGTACCGCCCTGCGGGCCTACGCGCTCTGCACCCGGCGGCAAGCGCGCGGTTGCCGGGGCAACCTTGTGTACCACTCGGCGGTCTTCCGCATCAAGGAGCTCTTCTCGCAGCACAACTGCTCGAGCGACGGGCCCACCTCCCCCGCCAAAGCCCCCAGCACCACCAAGCCGGTGGTGTCCGAGCTCTGCGACTACGAGAGCAGGGTGCTGGTGTCCGGGGCCGGCCAGCAGAAGAAGTACGCACACTGTGGATTATTCGGCGACCCGCACTTGCGGACTTTCCGGGACGAGTTTCAGACCTGCAAGGTGGAGGGGGCGTGGCCGCTGATCGACAACCGCTACCTGTCGGTGCAGGTGACCAACGTCCCCGTCGTTCTGGGCTCCAGCGCCACGGCGACCAGCAAGGTGAGGACCGGTGTTGAGGCGACGTGGGGGTTCTTGGTGTCTGCGGGGGTTCTGTTTTTTGTTTCCCGGTTGGTTGGGGAAACTGTTGACCTAAGTGTACATTCAAATATTTTGGTTGCCCATGAACATGGACTCTTGTCAATGCGGCTTACAAAGGCATTTTGTGGATTCAGTTGCGGCTGTTATTAAGTTCAAATGTCCTGGTAGTTGGTGGACAACTAAAACAAAGTCAGGTTTCACTAAAGTGGAGGAACAATTATTTGTAACTGATTAGTGTTGCTGTAGCCAAGGCAAAGGAGTGTAGGTTTCAACACGGGACCAATGTGTACGCCTATTAGGCAATGGGAGTTTTTAAGCATGAGAAATGCGAGAGGGCTGTGGTGGGTCTTATGTCCACCACAGCGACACAGAGCATTGAGTCTGCATGTTTGCTAAAGTTCTCACCAGTAAGTAACCCAAGTTGGTGAAATAAAATAACGTGTCACGTAACTTTAAACCGCGACTTCATACTTCTCACCAACTACCTCCACAAGAACCGAGTCTGGGTAACTGAGTTGCAGTGCAATGTGGGACATGCAGTTAATCAGCCAGCCCTATGATTTAGTCAATGCTTGCTTGGTGGTTGATTTTACCATATTATCATTCTGACCTTCTGGGACCTTTTTTTAAGTGTTATATCTAGACAGTATGATAGGACATTGGAATACCGATTTTTATTTTCAGCTAATTCTTTTAAAGAAGGGTTGCTAGCTGTATACTGTCACAAATCTTTGAAACACTTCAAAATGTCAATAGTCACTTATCACGCCACAGCTTCTCAAGTTCTCTGCCATCTTAGAAGTTCCTTAGATCCACAGGGAGTGGAGAGAAGGGAGTCCTTTAGTGGTGTTGAATCGCAGATATGCTTGAGTGCTTTGTCTCTTTACACATGGGTGGTCATATGGAAGTGATTAACATGCGCTCCAACATTTTACACTGCTGGTAGAAACTAGAAACTGTTTTTTTCCCCCCTCTGGTCAAATAATTAACTGGGCCCTTTTTTGTGTCAATACGGAATGATGTGGAAAAATAAGAGAATAATTAGACGGAAAGTCTAAATCCTTTTATTTTATGAAGTCATTGCCGAACATATTGGTCTCTTTTTACCTCGGGGGAATTGCACTATGCATGGTTAAATACACATGAAGACCTATTTCCACAAAGGGCATTACAATCACCAAAATAATGGTTTCCATGATTGGTTATCACATCTTCAGATGATTAGGAGGTCTTTGTGGTGCTTGCAATCTAATCTACCAACCACATGCATACAATCCCCTTTTGACACAGGCCACACATCAGAGCATTGGGGTGCGCAGAGGTGCAAAGTAGTTCAGAGGTCTCCAGCATGCAACAAATGTAGGCCTGTGCTGTAGGCCTGTTGGAGGACACTCAGAGACTAGAGGCTCTACAGCAGACTGTTCTGCCCTGTGGCAGAGACGGGCCTACTCCTCCACTACACTACACTTCATCTGTAGACTTCACCAAAGTCACCCTTTTCAAGTTTGCCCACTCCACATTTTTTATTCAACGTAGGCATACTAGCATACTAATTGAAGGCAGCCATCGCACAAGCACATTGTCAGTATAGTAAAGTGTGTGGATTTATGGAGCTGTTGAGCGTGGAGACAGTCGTCTCCGTGTTTGATCCGGCACCTAGTGAAGAATTATGGACTCCTAACCATCATTTATGACATTATTAGGAATTTGCTTTAGATAAGAATGGAAAGAGGTTTTACAGCCACAAGACGCACATTTATGACTGCTTTGCGGTTCATTTGCGCTCTGCATGTTTGGTTAAGACTTCAAATAGACTGTGTCCTCTGATGCTCTTGCGTATAAAGACCTCTAATGGTCTTTTGGTAACGTGTGTGTCTACCGCCCTAAGATTGCATGGTAGTGGAAATCACTTCCACTTGACACAATTGAGCTTTAAAATCAGATTCCCCAGTATATAATTTAACACTTCATCCTGTTAGAACATTGGTTCACTGATGCCACACTGTGGCTCAAAGTGGTACTGCACAGGTTATTGTGGTCAGCCAAATATCCCTGTTTACTGGCAAATCATTTTACTCTTAACAATATACATAACTGTGACCTGACCTACCAGTGGTAAATGATAAAACATTGGACAATCCACCCCCCATGGCTAAATAAATAACGCTGTTCTCCCTATTTCAGATCACCGTAATCTTCAAGTTCTCCCAGGGCTGTACGGATCAGAAGGTGTACCAGGCTACCACCGAGGACCTCCCGTCTGCCTTCCAGGACGGGACACGCAGCGGCGGCGAGAGTGGCAGCCTGGCGATCATGGAGCGGGGCGGCGTCTCCGGTGCGGGCCGCCAGGTGAAGATCCAGGCACGCTACATCGGCACGTCCATCATCGTGCGCCGCGTGGGCCGCTACCTGACCTTCGCCATCCGCATGCCGGAGGACCTGCTGGACTACGCCGAGGAGGACAACGGCGGCCTGCAGCTGTGCCTGCACGGCTGCCCGCGCAACGAGCTCATCAAGGAGCACACGCTGGGCCGGCAGAGCCAGCACCCGCGGGCGCCGGGCCCCGGGCAGGAGCCGGGCCACCACCTCCTGCTCCCGCCGCTGCACCAGACCTACACGGTGGAGCTCGCCACGGCCAGGTGCAGGGAGACCCTGCAGGTGGAGGACGTGTACTTCCAGTCGTGTGTGTTCGACCTGCTCACCACGGGCGACCCCGAGTTCTCCATGGCAGCGTTCGGGGCCCTGGAGGACCTGAAGGCGCTGCCGCCGAGCAAACTGAGACAGAACTCGCCCAGGACTCCCCGGCCGAACAGCGGAGGGGTGTCGCACGCGACGGCCCCGGCCGCCGCCGCACCCTCCCTGCTCTCCTCCCTCGTCCTCCTCGTTCTGCTTCTCTTGTAAAAAAAAAAGAAAAAATACAAATACAACTAAAGACACATGCAAATAAAAACAAGCGATAATAAGGAAAAGAAGAAACGCGAGTGGAAGCGGCGCCAGCTTGAGGAAAGAGTGTCATAAATCTCTTCATGTGGTTCTCACATTTCAATTTTTTTTTTCCATTGCTGTGATTTGAAGGATTTAGCACTCATTGAAAATGCCATTCCAGTTAACTTTTTTTGTTGCGTGTGCGTGTGTGTGTGTGCCCGTGTGTGCGTGCGCGTATGCGCGTGTGTGTGTGTGTGTGTGTGTGTGTTCAAACATTTGTCACTTCATCTGACTAGGATCCTGAATATAAACATGTAGCATTGTGTTTGTGTGGGTTCAGCTCTCTAAAAAGTTCAGTCACTCTCTAGGTTGTGAAAGGACAGAAGGAGACTTGAGAAAATGTGAACTTGGTCTGTCTGTACGGTGTCCCCAGGGCAGCCAATCGGAGTGGTTCATTTTTGTAAATAACCTTTTAACTGACAACACAAAACCGTGCGCACGTTTCAGCATTTCACTGTTGCATATGAAAAAGTTTTAAAATAATAATAATTGTATTCAAGTATTTCTTTTGGGATATTGCATCCTGAATAATCCAGTAATGTAATGCAGCACTTATTACACTACCATGTTCCGCTTGTATTTTCTTTCAGATTATTTTTTTTTTTACACAGGATCCAACAACAATACATAAATACTACCTATATAATACATGATGTTTGTAGAGACTTTTTCATCAAGATTTTATTATATACGTGTAAGGTACCGTTCAGTGAAACACTCCCTCTTCAAGCTGCTTAGCTTCCAGTAAAAAAAAAAAACAGAAAACAAAATCTCTATATAATAATATATTGAATGTGTGTATATATGTGTTTTATATTGTGTACATTTGCCTGTGTATAGTTTTTAACTATTGTTTTACGGTTGTTTGTATATGTACTTAGGTTATTTTGAGTTCTTGTAAGAGAAATTAAACTAATATTGTGTTGTACCTCATCTGTAATTTTCTGTATTAAAATGTTGGATACTCCAGGCTGTGCTTCTTGGTGGTTCTTCTTCTTCTTGTACATATGTGTAATTATGTATCTAGTTAAGATCAAAATATTCAATAAGCACCTTAAGTATATCAACATGATGGTGCTCCGCTTGTAGGGACACCAAACCAGTCTTTTAACTCCCTTGACATGACTGGGCGTTCGTGGATAAACCTTTTGTGAACAAAACCTGTCAACGCGGAGCAGAAAGTGACGGTTGACTAGATGCTATTAAGCGGTTTGTGCATCAAAATACCAATTTAACGCTGAAGTGTTAAGGGAACTCCAATTAGTCCTAAGGCTGCTATTGTCAAATCCCACTCCTTCTTGGGCGTTCATCCACATTTACAGGCACTCTCGCCCCAGCCACATGTATTTAAACTTAAACTTAAAAAAAAAAAAAAAAAAGCCCCACTAATAAGCCATGTGATCGGGGGAGATGACAGAGATGAAATGCGTTTGCTCTCCCTGCTCCCACCGTTTGCTGTTACATCCTTAGCACATACCAGATGGCCTAAATCAAGTCGTCTGCGGGTGACTGTGCTTCATCACTCCTTATTCCCAATATCAAGAGGAGGGGAGAGAGAGAGAGAGAGAGAGAGGAGGGAGGTAATTGCAAAACGGTGGTAAAAGCTGTCACTTGCAATCTTGTCTGAAGGAAGCGGCGCGAGGCAGGCAGACTGCTAGTTAACACACTTGACGGCTATACAGCCTCTGAGCCTCAATTGGGCCTTTTAATGGTTGTGTTCCACCACAGCCTGTCCCAGCATTTACGACACATGTCAAACCTCCCCCCTCAAACCTCTATCATTTTTCATCCCCTAAATGCTGTAAT
>JAOPHQ010006098.1:32500-50000 GCA_030340625.1 Merluccius polli
GTAAAACGCTCAAAGGAAAAATGATGCAGCAACAGAGGAAGGGAATGCCGTGGAATGACATGGAGAAAATGATTGCCAAAAATAAGCAGATCTGAACATGCCCGCAACAATCTCTAACCCACATATTCTACAGCACTAAAATAGTAAAGCTTAATTTTTTTTCATTTTTAAACATTTTTTTCTATTTTGTTTTCATATTCTCAAACCCAGTAGCTATAAATGTAAAAGGAAAAGAAACCAAAAACCCTTTTCCTCTTTTTTTTTTTTTTTTGTGTTTTTTTTTCTTCTTTTTTTTCAACCTGAAGCTAGTATTTTCTTCTTAAGTAACTTGTAATATTATTAGTAGTAGTTTGTAGTATTAGTATCGTCAATACTATATATTACTGTTCAGAGCAATAAAAATGTTTGGTCCTTTGGTCCTTTAGGGGTGAAAGAGTTGCTGTTCTACTGTCGCTAATGGAAACCTCAGTGACCTCTGAGATGCCTGCGCTTGCTGAGAGGAACAGTGAGAGAAGAAGAAAAAGAGGGAAAGAGAAAGAAGAAAGTCTGTCAGTGGACAATACAAGAAAAAGCTTCTTTGTTCCCCACTGTTCTTGATCTTCAAGTTTTAACCCTCATTTGTCCAGTATGGTAAAAGCCACAAGCGCCTCTTTCCTTATATATATGTGTGTATATAATATGTATATAGAAATCTATTTGTTGCTGCTGCTTTTTTTTTTGTTTGTTAGTTTGTTTGTTGCTTAATTAACAATTCAAGTCTCGACAAGAAGTTCTGTTGTTTCGGTTTTCGTCACATCTTTTCCATTTTTTTCTGCTTTAATTTTGTTGTTGTTGTTTTTTTTTGTCGTGTTTTTTTTTTTTTTTTTTCTCTTTCTCGTCGTCTGTAACAGCTGATCGAGTCCACCGGCGAAGTAGCGCCGCCTTCCCCCGCCCACCACCCCCACCCTCCTTCATTCACATCTGTTCCTCCTCTCTCTTAACCTTTATCTCATCACGTAAATGCTGATATGTCTTCAAAAACTCCTTTAAGTGTTGATTTTTTTTAAAACATATTTCATTTGTTTTCAAAGAAGAAAAAAGTCGAACTCCTCCCAGATATTGTCACGTCCTCAAAAACCTAGAGAGAGAGAGAGAGAGAGAGAGAGAGAGAGATGGAGAGAGAGAAACCAACATTAGTCCTCTGTCCAAAAAAAAATGAATTGCTTAATACTGTTGGATGTGCCAATATGATGCGATTATGTCAGTCTAATGATCTGGAGAGCGCTAACCCACAGTGACGCAACAATGCAATCATGCAATCATGCAAACGTCAAACTTCCCGCCCAACATACGGGTCCACTGTGCAAGCATATCAAAAGCAAGCCTTTTTAAGAACCGGGTTCTCCACCTGTGCTGTTGTTGCAGTGGAACCTGAAGGGATGCAGTGTCAATAAGGGCGGCTGGCATCCTTCGGTCTCTTTAACTGGACTTTCAACCGCTTCATTCCGATTTGAAATCCATTCATGGCTTGAATCGCAGCCTGGGCGCTAGCAGGGTTGTCAAAGCTGACAAAACCTAGAGAAAGGAAAGTGACAACGCTCATCATCAGCACTTCAGTCGGAGGAAGATAAACGACCATGCATTTTTAAAATAGCTCCCCCCGCTCTGCCTTGAAACTTCTGGGGAATAGCCAATTATATAGTGTTTCCTTTATAACAGAAAATAAGGACGTCTGAAGCGCACTACTATGTAATGTCTGTGTTCAAACCCTACAGAACATAAAAAGATATTGTGTTTTGAAAATGCTGATTGAGGATAACTTCGGCTCTTGGGTAGACACGAAGACCAAACGTAGTCCCCGTAGCGCACACAGCCCCGATACATATGTGCCTGGACCTCACGCTGCACGCCACACATCCTGTTTCCATCACGTGTCAAAATAAAAGCCTTGAGAAGTCAGTGACCAGAAAGTGTGGAGCGGTGTGGCTGCGCTTCATGCACTCCCCTGTGTGTGCAGTGTCATTAGGTACAGGCGATGACCCATGAAAAGCAGCAGGGGCCTCACCAGCCAGGTCCCCAGCCACCTGGGAGAGGTGTCTGCTTGGCCTGGGGGGGTGGGGGTGGGGGGGGGGGGGGGGGGGGGAGTGTGGAGGGAGGGAGGGAGGGAGGGAGGGAGGGAGGGATGTGGGGTGGGTGTCTACTTGACTTGCACACCATCAGGTTATTCCATTAGGTGGGGGAGTGGTTCTGTTGCACAGGATGGATGGATAGGAAATATACGCTTAGACCTCTATGCCCTTTAGCGCCCCACCGACCCGACACACGCACACACACACACACACACACACACACGCTCACATACGGTGCACGTAGACACACATGCACACACACACACACACACACACACACACACGTCAACGCATTCACACGCACTTACATACATGCACACACACACACACACACACACACACACATGTCAACGCATAAACGCGCAGAAACATACATGCGCGCACACACACACACACACACACACTATCAGTCGCTGTTTGTTTCTCCTTTGTTCCATCTAGATTAATTACAGCAGCGAGCGTGCCCCTTCCCCGGACCGGGCATTACGTTGTAAATGCATAGTGTAACAGTCAATACTGCAAATAGCTCTTTCATGAATTTATATGTTA
Organism: Merluccius polli; assembly: GCA_030340625.1. Classification (NCBI taxonomy): domain Eukaryota; kingdom Metazoa; phylum Chordata; class Actinopteri; order Gadiformes; family Merlucciidae; genus Merluccius; species Merluccius polli. Next base: position 35,158 of record JAOPHQ010006098.1, read on the forward strand.
TTAAGTCTCCCACGGGAGACAGGACTAGCAATCAATTTTGCCCAGGGATGTGCAGTTCCATGAAGTGAAAACAAATGTTGATCTATAATTGTTCTTTGCCTTCCCCCCTCTCTCTCGCCCCCTGTCTCCCCCCCTCTCCCCCCCTTCTCTCCACAAGGTCCCCTCCTTCTCAAAGTTTGTACAAGCCCCAGCGGCAGCCTTGTGTGTGTGGCTCGCCTGGGAGACGAGTGAATTAAACCCAGCCGAGTGGAGGTTGTGTAGTAATGTGGCAGAGTCCAACCAGCGCTACCACGGCTGTTAAAATAAAACCGTGCTAACCTAATGATTAGATTGGATTTTTTTTTTCTTCCTCCAACCGAATTAATAAAACTGATCAATCATTTAGCCTCGTAACTTGACGTGATATCAATACGTGAGCGAATATCTTCCCCCCCCCCCCCCCCCCTACGCCTTTCCTCTGTGCATCGTGGTGAAGCTAATTTGGCTTTTTAAGTGCGTATCCCTTTTTTTAAGTGTATCCAAGCCTAGCTTATTTAAAAGTCATACAGAAAAAACAGCTGCTAAATTGCTTATTACAGAGCACATTACAGTGCACCAACACACATACACACACAACAAACAATACTATTATTGCAGTGTTTCGGTCCATTGTGTATGTGTGTGTGTGTGTGTGGGCGTACATGCGTGTGTGTGTGTGAGACATATCTTAACTCACCGAAGCACTTGCTCTGGTTAGTGGCCCGGTCCATAAAGACCTTGGAGGAGATGACAGTGCCGAAGGGTAAAAACATCTGCATGAGTTCATTATCTCCAAACTCCTGTGGCAGGTGGTAGATGAAGAGGTTACAGCCCTCCGGTCCTGGAAACACAGGGAAGGGATGAAGAAGAGGAAGGAGAGAGAGACGGAGAGAAGAGGAGAGAGAAGAATATGTAGAAACCGCATTCAGTATAGCAACAATTGTACGTTTTTTAGTGAATTGTTTTCAAACGGAAGAACAGGAATAGGAAATTAATCATTGATTTGTGACATTAAAATGAAAGTTGAATGAAAAACTATGTCAATGTAGTTGGACATTTAATTTAATTTGGATCGTCTAATCCACTGTATGACTTGCAACATAAACATAACAATACATATTCTCACATGCTGGTTATTGTAGATTTAAATCCGATAACGATAGTAAACATAAATCAATTTCAACCTGAACAACGGATGACAATTTAGCAATTAGCGGCAACGGTTCCTGCGTGTTGTTCGATTAAAAGATTACCATAATGTCCCTTTGTTACAATGCGAGCGCAGTGTTACTCCTATCTATCACGCCGGATGAACGGTTGGTCTGTTGAAAGTGAAAAGAGTAATATTGGTCTCTCACCCTCACCTTCTCTCTGCTGCTGCTGCTGGATCACCTGCTGCTGCTGCTGGGGCAGGGTCTGGCCAATTTGAGTCAGTGTGGTGGCGGGATAGATCGCTGAGAGAGAGAGACAGAGAGCGAGAGAGAGAGAGCGAGAGAGAGAGAGAGAGAGAGAGAGAGAGAGAGGAAGAGGAAACATGAAAAACCCACGCAGCAGAAGGCAACACATGATGTGTCAAGGTTGCTTTGGTAGGTCGATCACACGGAGTGGTACCAAGTATGTAATCAAAGTGCACTTTGATGCGTTGCTCCATGATGGAACGCACACACACACACACACACACACACACACACACACACACACAGGGCATTACAAGTCATCATTAATGGTCGGCTATCGCGGCGTTCCGTAAGTGATTGCCTGGTCGCTGTTAGTCATCGCTGACTAATCGCCGCACAGATGTTGGCGTTTTCAATAGCGAGGCAAAACAACGTGTTAAACACAGCGTTTGCATGTTCCATCATCACCCCCCCCCCCCCCCCCCCCCCTCCCATCCTCCCCCTCCTCCTCCTCCTCCCCCACTACCCACCCGCCCACGACCATTAACACTACGTCCACCACCACCACCACTACCACCACCGTACCGGTGTACTGCTGCACCCCGGTGAAGGCTTGCTGCAGGGTGTCGGCGGCGCTGGGGCTCTGGGTGGAGTAGGGCGGCAGGCCGTTGGCGTAGACGGCCTCCACGGCGGGGTGTCCGTTGGGTTGGTGGGGGAGGCCCGTGAAGCCGTTGACGAGGGGCGTGACGATGCTGGGAACGGAGGTGGTGATGTTGGCGGGTGGGGAACTGAGGCCTATGGACACACACACACACACAGGGTTAACTAATGCACCGGATAGCATGGTATATAACATACAGGCTGACATGGCCCATAAACGGGGCAACTTGATTTACATGGGTCACATGATATACCATCCTACTGGGTCACATGACATAATAACACGTACCGGCTCACCCGATAAAACATCGATCACGCGATTTCATGGTAGAACAGTCGATCACATGGTATAACGTACTAGATTACATGGTACAACATACGGGATCACATGGTACATACCGGACCCCACGAGTGCGCCGTGTATGCTGGGGTACACATGTGCAGATTGCGCAATACCCATGCGATTGCGCAATACCCATGCATGCATTTTGTTTATTGTGCAAAATTGCGTGAAAAAGTTTGAGAAAAGCATTTCACCATGACACACAGTAGGTACTCCCACAACACATTCAAAACAAACACATGTACACACACGCACACACAGACACACACACGATCACACAAATGCACACACACACACACACAAAAAACATACATGAAAATGCGCAGGCACACACAGACACAGGAAGCGCGTGCGTCCACTTGCCACACTACATATCCTCGCTAATGCAAGGACACGAGTGCCACGCGAGTCTGTCACATATCCGCTGTTTTGTCGTGACACATCTAGCAGGCTGGCTGGGAAGTCAACCTGTGAAAAATGAGCCTGTCGCTGGTGTTTGTTCTGGCTCCTACCGCTGAGGATGATGAAACCACTATGCAACGCGCAGCTTTCGTGCAAGAAAAAAAAAGAAAAGTACCAAAAAAAAAAGGAAAGGAAAAAAAAAAAAAAAGGCAACATCCTGACTAGATAGAGGGAGATTACAGAGATGGATCTGCTTGGATGAGCAGGTGGTGGGAGAAGCACGCATGCACACAGAAATAAAAGAGCTCTTACTTTTTATATGGAGCAAAAAAAAAATAAAAAAAAAGACAAAAGACACCATGGGCTCAGCAGTTTGACAAACGATGAGAGGGTCATGAGGCGACGTGCCTGGCGCAGGAAGGTTCATGACTGGAATTGCAATTGGACGCTCCTGCCTGTATCCTCTCCTTCAATGAATTTCAAAGAACCCTCATTTGGCAAGTGTTTCCAATCATGCCGGGAACATGTAAGTACCCATTCTGAGCCGAATCTAGCTGTGCGATGGTCTCTGTCTTCGGGGAGAGCTTCACCATACCACCCCCCCCCCCCCCACACACCTCTTCTGGAAGCCTTGGCCACTCGTTGGACCGTAAGGCCAGGTTGTCACGGAAACCCTTGCAGCGAAACACATCCTCAGAGCCTCTCCTATAAGTGGTCGTCCGCATGGGGGGTGTATATGCGCGATTACAAGTCACGTATACATATGCAATGAGATATATGCAAATGGTATGGTAAATGCGGCATGCGCCGTGCCCTGTGGCCTTCCTGCGGAAATCCAATGCGCACATCCGCACGCAACGCATTCGGTTCTCCTATATGTCTACACAACCTGTCCTATCCTCACATCCTTCAATCTTCTCTCATCTTCTTATAATCCTCTCCTTGTGTTTTTTCCCTCCAGCCGCAGCGTTTAAGTGATTGGTAACGTGGCGATGACGTGCGGAAAAGTAGTTTGGCTTGGTCGCAAGGACAAACTGACGCATGATTCGCAGAGGGAACGAGCAAACGCATACCTCTCGGACTTCTTTTGCGGCACTTCTTGCACCTCCAAGATTTTGGCGAAATTCGTTGGCGAACGAAAATTCAGATGATGGCAACGCGAACATTGTGTGTGATTATTCAGAAAAGCAATGCGGGCGTGATTTATTCATATCTGATTTCACCATCTCCATGGAGACCCCACTGGTCTTAACCGCATTGCATAAAAGTATAAAAGTATAAAATAAATTAAATCGACTTCTTCTTCTTAAATAATGCCGGCCACTTAAACGAGAGCAGTTGTTGATGTGTCGTTTGGTGAAGATGTGCAAACAACACACCGCGCAGCAACAAAAAAAAAACAACAGGCGGCCTCCTCCATGCATGTTCCCATGTTTTCCTGTGCAGACGTGATGAATTAGACTGCAGCCCGAGCCCATTCTCCAAGCAGGGCTCCAGAGACCGCTGCTCCTATCCCAAGGACTGGAGACAGCTAGTCTGCCCGGGCCACACACACTCCACTGTACTGCCAGATAATACACCCTCTCCATCATCAGGCAAATTCATTTTCCAAGGCTTATAGCGAGTGCCGTGGGAGGCTGCATGTGTGCGTGTTTATGTGTGTGTGTATGTGCATGTGCATGTGTGTGTGTATGTGTGAATGTGTGTGTGTGTGTGTGTGTGTGTGTGTCTGACTGTATGGGTCTGTGCGTAGTAAATGTAAAGGTAGTACAAGTAAGTGCTATAGTACGCACGTTAAAAGTATTTGTACTCTTCTCAGGTCAGCGTTGAGACGTGTGGTGAATATGATTCGACGTTTAAGTTAAAAACCAAATCAGTTTGAGGGTGCGCGCGGGTATCTAAAGTTCTCCGAAAGTTGCTTTGGATAAAACCAATAAACACAAAACCAAAGCTATAGCGCAATCTTTATGGATGATGAAAAAAATGGAAAGCGCAGACACAAAAGCATATGGCAGGTGGTGAACTTGGGAGCCGCCGTGTACTTCGCTAAACAACAAACAAACAAAGATTTTCACTTTCACCACCACGACGAATAAAGGGGAGAACGAAAGAGAACAAGCACTACTAACACTTGCTCACGGGTATCGTAAAAACGTAGAGGGAGCAGACGGCAGATGTGGTGCGAGCCATGGTCAATAAAGCATGGACAACAATTGAAAGGAAAATCATAATCTTTTTCCTGCGACGGCAAGATGGCTCAGCTTGTTTCATGGGCCCCCGTCACCAGCCAACCATGCAAATGTCCTTCAGGATGGAGGAGGAGAGGGAAAAAGTATTTTCCCTACTATCCTGAGATAGAAAATAACAAGCAATTTTCATTTTATAGCTCAGTGGACATAAACAGTATCCCCCCCCCACCACCACCTCTCTTACATTGGAGAAAATTGTATTCACGACTTGTTTACAATGCACTCACAGGCATGCCGATAGACATGCGTGCAGGATGCTGATGCACTACGTAATATCGGCACATTATTATGACACATTGTATACAATCTCGGGCGTGGGACAAATAGGAAGCAATGGGTCAGCAGCTTATGTATTTTGTACAGCAAGTCCTTATCCAGCACTTCTCTGCGGGTGTGACAGGCATTGGGGGTTTGTGATGGCACCCCAACATACATACAGTATGTTCCCAGGGTAGGGATGGGAGTGGGGGGGGGGGGGGGGGGGCGGGGGGGCTAACTCTTAGCGACGACGTGATGTGAAATTCGAATGGGCGAATCCACGCGCGCGCTATACACTCGGACTCATTATGCTAAAAAATAGATTCAAATCAACGAGGAGTGCCGGACCCATAAACTAGAGCATAATCGTTACCGTCATATCGGGCCCGCGAGGGATAAGCGCTCAAAACAGATGCTTTCATCGAACCGCATTTCAAACGGGACGCATTTAGAGAAATACTGATCCGCTGTAGCAAAGGACACCTCTGCCAAAGGTCAAATGGAAGGCGGGGACAAAATGATATTGCTTTGTTATTGGCCTGCGGCGCCTTATATTGGCAATAACATTAACATTTTTCAGATGCCAATGGTGTCAACTGTGTGCGGCGAAAGTTCAAAGACACCGCATAAACCTGCGTTAATATCCCGCGTGTGACATCATTTAACACCGCGGCCATCGCGAGACACGCTCGGGAAGCGAGAGCCGTCGGGCCGGTTTGTCTGACAAGTCGGCCCGACGCGAGAAAGTGCCAGTGAGAGAGCGAGAGAGAGAGAGAGAGAGAGAGAGAGAGAGAGTTGGTGAAGGTGACGATGCAGTCAGCGCCGAGTCGATAACTTTGTTTCTCTTTTTTTTCTCCATGCTTGGTGTTGGCGGTCCTCTAGCCGGTCCTCAGAGGACTCACAGTCACAACGCCCAGCAGCTCATTAGCTCTCTGGTTTGGCACAAGTCACAATGGATTTGTTCCTTATTCTCCTCTTTTTCCTCCCCCAAACCAATAAAACCTACGTTGTTTGTATAGATTCTGTCAATGTACCGCGATGCATCGCGACGCAATGTTAGATTGACTTTGATTACACGCCCCTCGCGCGCGACTAGCATCGACCTGGCATAGCATCCTGTATACTATAGGGTACTGTATAAAACACCGCTCGCCCCTCCATATTTAATCCAGCGGGTCTGTCTCTCTGTCTGTCTGCCTGTCTGTCTGCCTGCCCGGCCGCATGTCCGTCCGTCCGTCTGCAGCAGCAAAGCATTGCAGTCAAAAAGCATCAGCATGCATCGGCGTGGGCATACAGGCTCTAATAAGCTGTTGCCATCTGGCAAACTGTTTATGCATCATCAAGCTTAAATGCTCTGTTGATCAAATGGATGTTTCATTGGTTTTCCAACGGTAACACCCTTGACCCGTCTTTCATTTTTTTTTTCGACTGCTGTTGTTTGCTGTCACTCACAAGCATTACTTTTGATGTTGCACTGCGTGGCTTAACAACAGGGGGGTTGGGCGGCGGCGGCGGTGGTGGCGGTGGGTGGGGTTTCAGAGGTTGTACTGATCGTTAAAAACATGAGAGAAATGCTCTGCACTTACCTTTTCTTTTTTTTTCAAATTGTGTAAGTATTATTGGTGCTTTATGGAAATGCAAAAACCTGCATGGGCCATTTAGAAAGGTGGCACAACATCCACCAATATAAAATTGCATAATTTATTTTTTCCAATCAAACGGTACATCAACCTCCTACTTTCTATGCCAGTGGCTGCTGCCAAAGTTACTGTAATAAAAAAATATATATTTGGCAAGAATGCTAAGCACACAGCTTGGCAGTGCCCTATTGAGTTGATGACAGAGCTGTGTATAAAAACACCGGAGAACGCAAGCTGCCTTCTGTCCTATAAAACGTTAACCCCGTCGTCTTCTCTGGTTCTCGGGGCACCGGTAGCATGTCAAGAGAAACCTCAGCCTTCCCGAACAGGCAGCCTCGCATGATAGGTTATATTTTCTTTTAATTAATTTTCTATACCTCATGGCCATAACTGTGTGTGTGTGTGTGTGTGTGTGGGGGAGGGGGGTGGTTGGACATATGAAATCTGTTTTATTTATTTTTGAAATTAAATTCACTCCATCCCTCAAATCCTCTGTTGCACCCAAGGGAGCGTCATCTCTGATTGAGTTTTATCAGCGGGGGGAGACGAGGATTACTTGTACTCTAGGACCGGGTTCGGTCTACTTTGTGAACTCTACTCCACTTAAAAGTCTCACCGATATTCATTTAAAACACATCTTCTGCTCCATAACAATAAAAAACAGAGCTACCTAAAATCTTCTCTGCATTGCTTCTCTTTGTATTCTGAATGCCACAGCCCTGGTAGATAGCACCATAGTTGTGTATTATCTATGTAGATATATTGCACTGGCAAATGTATTGTAAATAAAAGCACAGCGTAATTCGTACACATTTGTCACTGAGAAAATGAATAAAAGATACCGGGCAATAAAGGAGAAGCCGGGGCTTTTTGTTTACTTATAATGATCAATAATGTATTGCGTTCAATAATAAAAAATAATGACTTGACTGGAGCTTATGCACACTCGTGTCCAAAGGAAGATACATTTCAGATGCTTTACGCATTTATACACGCAGATATAGAGACAATAATTCTCTTTTAGACACATGCAGATAAACACAGACACACACACAGTTTTAACCACCAAAGGCTGCCAAAGAAACTGGGGTTGCCAATAATGTACCATTATTTCAACATTTCAGAAATAAAAAGACAGTTTGGTTCATGAATACCAACGACTGGCAGGGTGGCATGATGAGGTTGCATTTGAACAGAAAGAAGGGAATCTACACACACACACAAACACACACACACACACACACACACACACATGCACACACACAGTGAAACCTAAAGACACACACTGACAAATACATAGTTTACCAGAGTGCATAAACTGCCCAGCCCTCAATAAGCCATCTAAATGTCGGAGGGTTCAGGCATTACCTTTAATCACATTTCACTGATTGATTACACTTGATGACCCACTTTGCACTAAAAACAAAATCATCGACGCACAGCATTTCTCTCCCCTCATATCTCTACAGTCGTTGCTTTCCCTTCCTACAACAAACATGTAGAGATGCACACAAGCAGCGGATCTGCATATTGGCAGGCCTCGTCATCTAAATGCATGTGAACAAATTCATTAGGCCTCATGCTTGAGGGGGTGGCAGCAGGCGCTGAAGAACAGTACTGTGGAAAACTGTTTCCAGCGCTCTTCTATCGATTTCTACCGCCGGCCGATACACAGAAAAAAACTCTCCCCTAGGAGGTCCACATCGCAGAGAGACATACAGTGATAGCTGATCCGTGCAATTTTCAGCATGAATCAGAATCTAATAAGCATAAAGGTTGCATAGGAGTCACCGCAAGACGGCGTGTTTAAATCCACCCGCATACAAACCCCATAAATAAGAATCTGTTTTCGAGATAACAGCTCATGCAATCTAAGTTAGCTGTAGCTGAGCTTTCTCGCAATGGCTGAATGCACGGAAAATATATCTAAAATAGACCTCGCACCGAAATCTACCCCCAGCTCATTGTTTTAGCAGTTGCCAAAGTTGCCTCCTCAAGAAACTCAATACTGCACTGTTGACAAAACAGGTAAGCAGGAGACAACAAAGACTCCGGATGCTGTATTATTTATCCCTGTACATGCTTTTTGAACGGGCGATCTTGGAAGTTATCTCACAGAAGGAAAGAAATGACGTATCGCTGAGCAAGCAAATGCGATGCAGTTGGGTAAGTATCTCAAAGTCATTCGCCTCCTTCTATCTGCACACAGTATAATGGCGGTGTTTGTTATGGTAAACTAAACGATTGCATGCAGATCATGTGCCTTGCTTCAAAGCGCAAGGTCCAAACGCCGGGGGGAAAAATGTTCACAAATATTGATATTCTCCCATTCTTAAAAAAAAAAAAAAAAAAAACATCTTCAAATAGTATCTGCCCTCTCGGAGAAGATAAACATGCAAATTTCATTCGGTCTATTCTTTTTTTTTTTTCCCGTGGAATAATAATTATGAATCATCAGCATGAAGACGCTCCTCTTTCCTGTGGTCTTGCTTGTTCATATTATCACGGGTGTGAGGAGCATATGGAGTTCACACATACATTTACAAATACATTGCAAATACACACAGGAAAACTCAAATACTTTTATACGCAAAGGGACATGTATGCACACACACATGCACACACACACACACACACACACACACACACACACAAATACACAAACTCAACCCACCACAGAACACAGCCAACAGACAGACAGGCAGGCAGATAGGCAGACAGACCAAAAAGGTGCCCAGAAAAGAAGAGGAACGGGGAGCTCACCCAGGGTTTGATGGAACTCACTCGACACCGGAGTCATGGAGGTGGGCGGGAGGCCGTTGATGTTGAGCGCCCCCATCTGGTGGATCTGCGTGGCGGGGAAGGCCACGCTCGGTGTGAGGTAGCCCCCGTGGCTCGCTGCCATGATGGCGGCCTGCTGCTGCATGAGCTAATGAAGAGGGCCACGGAGAGTTGGGGAGGAGTGGAGGGGAGGGGGGGAGGGATGGCGGAGCGATGGAGCGGATGGATGGATGAGTGGAGAGGGGATGATGGATGGATGGATGGATAGATGGATGGAGAGGGGATGATGGATGGATGGATGGATAGATGGATGGAGAGGGGATGATGGATGGATGGAGGGATAGATGTATGGAGGGATGGAGGGAGGACGGATGGAGGGATGGATGAGTAAACAGGTGTATGGATGGACAGATATATGGTATGGATGAGTGAATTAATGAGCGGGTGTATGCATTTACAGATGGACGGATGGTTGGATGGAGTCAAAGTGGGGGGAGGAGGAGGAACACGAGAGGCAGAAAGAAAGACAGAAAGAAAGACAGACAGGGGAGGCGAAGGGAGGACGGCAAATGGACAATATTGGGGAGTCGCGGAAGGAGTAAGACAAAGCACATATGGCAGAAGCCGGGGGAGAGGAAGAAAGGCAGGCGGCGGCAGGAGGAGAATGGAGGGAGGGGTGTTCGCGTTGAGGTTGACGGATGGATGGAGCGCGGGAAGTGCAGAGGAAAGCAGAGCCGAATCAAAAGGAAAGAAGAAGAAAAGAGGAGGGAAGAGAAGCCTGTCAAGCGATGTTAAGTGAACGTGCCCTCAGCAGGGGAGCTGTCACAAGCTCCACAAGACGTTCTAATAGTTGTCTGTTGGACTCATACAAATCAAAGCATTGACATGTGAACATTATCTCAGCAACTGGTGAACAGAGGATGTTCTGCCGGAAAAAACGGAAAAAAAAAGAAAAGAAAAAAAGTCAAAATACATTTTCCTCGCCTAATTGTCAAACTTTAAACCGACTTGACTTTGTCAGTTTATTTTCATGCCATGGATGTTTTGAACAATTCCTCGCCCGGATGATTCTGGTTGAATGTATGATGATTTTTTTTTTCAGGGTTTTTGGTTTTGATGCTGGATCCAGTATCGGTTGGATCCGTAACACAAATGAAAAAAAAAATAAAATGCTGTTAAAAAGTCCGACCGTATTATTTGAATAAAGGAGAATACAGTAATGGAAGATGAAGCGCAGGAAGTAAGTTAACGACGCTAACTGAAATGTAAAGCACATTATTATTTCAATATCTTTTCTCGGCATTGATTGAAAGTGGCAACTCTTCCACATCTTGCGCGGCGCACAGAATAGCTGATTAATTTTCATTTACAATGCAGACACGTGCGTAGGACACACACATACCCATACACAACTCCCAAACAACCACACACTTATCTCACTGCACACACACACACACACTTATTGATACAAACACACACAGTAAGGAGAGAGAGAGACAGAGCGAGAGAGAGAGCTACAATGCCCATTAGGTTTTTTCCACCAGACTCATATTCTCCCTGAATGCCTAATTCTGCTGAAAATATCACCGCACAAAGGGTTTGTGCAGCTCGCGAGCCATGAGGTCCATCTGGGGGGGAATCAATAATCTTTTGTAGTCCATGTTACTGTGCCAGGCGAGCTAGCGCTGTGTGGTATATACACACACCAATACAAACACATTAGGACCAGCAGCATCCCCCCACCACCCCCCCCCCCCCCCCCCACCCCTGTCTATCTGTCCATTTAATGCGGCAAGGCGATGTGTCAGTGGAGACGGTGGAAGGCCGTGTCCTGAGGCTGCTTCCTCCGTCAGCCAGCTAAACAAACCGCCCCTGCCACCCGCCGTAATGGTAATGACAATATTGTGAGACGGCAAAAGGTGCGGGGTGCCAGTCTAACTGGGATTTGCATGGGGCCGACCTGCGGAAGGGAAAAAGCCAATTATTTTCCCTCAATGGCCCTGTCAGGCGACGTGAAAGCGGCTGTCCCTTCGTAAAATGCCTGCCGCTGGCATCTCATCTATTAGCCAGCAGCCTCGCCACCGCTATCTATTAACTCCTTTTGTCATTTGCATAATTTTATCAACGTGACAAATGAGGACCATCCATTCCCTTCCGAAAATAAGATGAATTGAGCCTTTAGGAAAGGGGCACATCCCGCCGAGGATAGAGCAGAAGGAGCCCAGAAACTAAACAAACACAAACAACAAAGACTGGTGGGAAGTAGTTACGCAGGGCCGGGGGATGTGAGGGGGGGGGAGAGAGGCTGGGATGATGTGGAGGAGGTGGGAGGTTGGGAGGTTGCTCTGCTGGTTTGATACTGACTGCCCACCAATTAGGGAAGGGGGGGGGGGGGTCGGATCCATCTCGGTTGTAATGCACAGGATAAATACACTGTCACACCAATCACCGGCCCTCTCTCTGCCCTCTTCTCCCTAATCTCCCAGCGGCTCTCAGTGAGACGACTACAGGCCGATTCTGTTAAGATTGCGGCCCATTTGTATAGGAAGGGGGGTCTTATATATAGAGAGCCGCTGGTTGGATGAGGACATAATGGAATAGGAGGAGGAGGAGGAAGAGGAGCAGGATGAGGAGGTGGAGGCGGAGGAGGAGGAGGAAGTGAGCCAGAGTCCCGGTCCATTCCTCCCCAAATGCATGGGCTTGGATAATGCCGTCCCTTTTATGCCAGCAGTCAGATTGTCATGGATAACCACATGGCAGTTACTCCCGCTTCAATCCAAATTAAAATGCAGCAAATTGGAAACTCAAGCATGTAATTATGTTGGAATGGAAATGTCTAACGCAAACTGGCATTGATAAAATAATAATACAAAATACAAAAAAAAACAAATAGAGAAAGAAAATAAAGTCGTGGACAGAAAAAGTAGGGAGGTGAGAGGGAGGGTTATTTCAATGGAGGTATTCAAAGTAATTTTGATTTAACTTTTTTCATATGTATGTATGTATGCTTTATTCTGCCCTCCTCGAAGCTCCCCTATTTGAATTATATTTTTTTTAAAAAGCCATTTCAGCTGCCTTATTTATGCGCTCGCAGTGAGATAGCGAATGTCTGTCGCAGACAAAGAGCCAAATTGAACTCAACAGAGACTTCATCATCATGGACACAATCTTTTCCTCCCTGCCTATTCCTGAAATGAAAGGGAGAGAGAGGCAGAGAGACAGAGAGAGAGACACACACGCGCACACACACAGATACAGAGACATATAGCCGCATAGAGAAAGAGAGACACAGAGAGAAAATAAGAGGAGAGCAGGGATAAAACCAAGTGAGACAAAAGGTTGGGAGATGAAAAGGGGGAGAGAGAGAGAGCTAGAGAGAGAGAGAGAGAGAGAGAGAGAGAGAGAGAGAGAGAGAGAGAGATGCTCCAAAGTTGTTGCTCCAGAAGCATCCATTTAGTGTCAGGCATCTGCTTTTTTTTATTGCAACCTGATGGCATTATTCTCCCCCGGTGCCAGCAGGCAATCACCTCTTTATCACATGGCAATTATCTCTGTAGCGCCGCTGTGCCACTCGCTGACTCCCAGGACTGTCACATGTGACCCCTCACGGACCCGTCCACAATCAGAAAGGGAATGAGAGAGCGAGATGGAGAGAGAATGAGAGAGCGTGAGGGAGAGAGAGAGAGAGAGAGACAGAGAGAGAGAGAGAGAGAGAGAGAGAAAGGAAAAAGGATAGTGCAGTGAGGTGAGCTAAAAGACCGAAGACTCGAGGCTCGGGGGCCTCATTTGTTAGCTGAACGCTACCGGGGTATATTTCCACAATAAGGGTTTAATAGACATTGTTTAATCGTTGATGCACTTGATTTGCGTGTGTTTTGTCTTTCTGTGCGTGTGTGCTTGTGTACACACAGTCGACACACACACACACACACACACACACACACACACACACTAACAGGACAGCCGAATCATGTAGCAGCAGTCCCTCCCTGTGATATTTTTCTGTAGCGTGCGCACCATGCCGTTATTTTTCCTTTACGTCTGACTTCTTCCAACAGGGGGAGATGTTTCCTAATGTGAGTTTTACCGTCGTCACGAACCCACTCTGCCCACCCATCTTCCCACGCACTGTCACTATTAGTAGCGTGCTAAAACCGTTTTCTCTCCCTCTCATTCCTCCTTGTCTCACAGAATCAAATAATATTTTTAGGTGGGGTGGAAGAGGTGCCTTCGGTTGCCCCACTGATCCCCCCCCCCCCCCCCCCCCGTCCTCTGACAAATGGTGCGGTCTCCCAACCAAGACGCCAGGACAAGCTAAAATGGCTGTCCTCAATTAATTTAAATTGCATTGCATACAAATAGGCTTTTTTGGTGTCTTGACAGGAGGCCACAATAGGAAATCTTGGCCCGCTATGTTTATTATGTGCATGTAGTGATTTCTTTAGAGAACTATTATCATTCAATTCTATATGCTGGTAGGAATTGCTCTCTCTCTCTCTCTCTCTCTCTCTCTCTCTCGTCCTCGGCTTGTGTTTTATGAAATCACCTTTTTGCAAATAGGATGTCTGCTGTCAGAGCGCACCAGAGTCTGTGTCTATCTCGAAAACGACACATTTCTCATTTTTGGCATATGTTGTCAGTGTTGTACCCCTCCAATTTGTGTTCACGCCCCCCTCCTCCTTCTAGTTTGACTAAAATCCAATTTACTGGCTGTCAGCTCAACTCTATAATCCTATCGGTTGCTGTAGTGGAGAAGTAGCTCTTTGAATTCACCATTTACTGTACTGTGGGTATAGCTATATATACTGGCTCACCCCATGTCTGTGTTCTATACTGGGCCTCTCCTCTTGGCCAGTGTGCGTGGAGAGTGGGCGAGCGCATGCTGTGTCTTTGGAGATAAAGTCCCTTTTTTTTCTGTCACCGCAGGTTTTTTTTTTGTGCCTGGAGTTAAAGAAAACTAAAAAAAAAAAAAGCAAAAAAAAAGTATACTTGATCTTCCCTTTACGAAACATCGGTCGGGTCGTCGTCATTTCTTCACAGCGGGACGGCGGGAGGGAGGCTGCGTATGTGGGGGAGAACGCGACGATGGAAGCGA
>JAOPHQ010006098.1:55000-62034 GCA_030340625.1 Merluccius polli
AAAACGAGCTTGCCGTTTCCACACAAACCCCCTTTCCATATCTCATTTTACTTTCCAAAATCCCCGTTCCGCTATCTATCTACAAAGGCATAAATAAAGGAAACTTTTGTTTCCAGGGAGGTCTAGACGTTGAGTTGGCCGCGTCTCCGAGGGAAGCCCAGATCTTACGGTTGGCCGGTTAAGCGACCGTTGCCACGTTTGTTTATCTTCCAATCTTTCTCAGTCAGGCCTGTCAGGATATCAGTAGAGTCGAATCTCCATTGCTTTTATAAGGGGGAGGCGGATGAAGTGTGAAATAAAAGTCTCATTACATTTTTAAGCTGCCAAGTGTGAACAGAGTCCCCCTGCCAGGCGGCTCCCGGCCGCCTCTGGAGTCGCTGTAGGCCGGCAGCCGAGGCAGGGAGGATGACTACAGACCGCAGGGGGAGGAGAGATCCTGGATTCAAAACAAGGGAACGGCCTCCTGTGAGGTTTGTTACTTCATCTCAGACTTGGATGGGGAGAAAGACAAGCTGTAGGCCAAGATATATGTTTTCAAATGACTTGAACAGCTCTCTCGCTTGTGCCTGTTACGTGTACGACGAGTTGAAGGTGAGGGTAATACGATATGCATCCTCATAATGACTTACGACGAGACCGGCGAAGCATTGTTCAAAGACATATATGACACGTCTGCCTTTGGTGCGGTGAGTGAGTCTGATTGGGTCAGCCACGATACATCCTCGGTCCTCAGATGCGACAAACAGGCAACATGCAAAAAACACACATTAGGCGGTGAGACCAGATTTGACTGACAGAAAATTAAATTCAGCGTCAATTATGCAGATGACTTCAATGACCTAAGAAATCTGAGGCCTCATTTTCTATTTGTTTTTCTTTCGTTTTTCTTTCGCTTGTGGCACCGACGTAATGGCCCCGATGAATAAGACAATTCATTTGTGCGCTAATCACTTCTCTGGCTCTCTCTTTTTCCCCACATTTGAGCAAAATCGGATACTACCCGGAGACACACTGTGTGTATACACATACACAGTGTGGCATCCTATTTCGTCAAACGTTGTTTGAAATAGGTTGGAAGGATTCGTTTGCCTTGTTTTTACCTTTCATGAATAGTAGATCTTGGCGGATCAGCCGAGAACTCAGAGGAGAGGAGAACAGTGTGCGTGTGTGTGTGTAAAAAAAAGTGTGCGCATCGTGCACTTTAGCCAACTCACTCACAAGGGGTTTCAGCTTCTTTTTGAACTGCTTAACCTAAGTGAGACTGAAACTTCATCAGTTCAACATGTTTGGAATAGGAAATGTGCAAGGGCATACAAGATGTCAATTTTTCTGGCTGCGCTGTACGTTGTAACCAGCAAATAGACGAGCTGCTTCTGTAATACTGTACTATATGGTGCTCTAAACTGATTAGGCATTAACGTTGATTGCCTCCCATTTCACTGTCCCCAGAAACTGTATAAATACGAATCCTATTAAGTGCTTGGTTAGGAAAATAATAGATGACTCTCATCTATTAGGTTATTAGAATGTAAATTGTCTGGGAAGAAGTACTAGGGGGGGCAACATCTTACAGTAACTTAAAACACACACACACAAACAAACACACACACAAGCTCATTGCCGACACACACACACAAACACACAGGCGAGCCGAGCTATTGTTTAATGAGTGGAATCACAACAATCTATCATCCTCGTAAAAAAAAAAAAGAGTGGCATTAAAAACTGTGAAGTACACAATTAGACACTTGTTGTTTCTGCCTGAAGGGCGAGCGAAATGTGCCGCATTTTTCATGTCTATGGTCGTTATTTGCGGCTGTCATTCTTTCGAGTCTTTCCTATTTTTCTTTACAGGTCTGAGCAAACCTTCTTTTAATCAGTGTGCTCATCTCAGAGTGTGTGTGTGTGCGTGTGTGTGGGCTGGACCAGGTGAACATCCCGGGCTAAGGAAGGGGCGGATGCTGGAATGAGTCTGGCCCAGTAGACCTGACCTGTGGCCCTGTCTGTGTGTAAATTTGTCACCGGACTTCCGTCCTGCAGGGCCCAGCGGGTAGCAGCAATTTGCTCTACAGCTCCTGTGTTTAAATATTTTATTGAGCTGCTGTGTGCTAGTCTGTGTGTGTGTGTGTGTGTGTGTTGGTGTGTGTTCATGTGTGTGTGTTTTAGTACGTGTTCATGTGTGTGTTTTAGCCTGTCTGTGTTTGTGTGTGTGTGTGCGTGTGTGATTTTGTATGAGAGTGTATGTGCGTCTGTGTACCTCTGTGTGTGTGTGTGTGTGTGTGTTGGTGTGTGTTCATGTGTGTGTTTTAGTACGTGTTCATGTGTGTGTTTTAGCTGTGTGTGTGATTTTGTATGAGAGTGTATGTGCGTCTGTGTACCTGTGTGTGTGTGTGTGTGTGTGTGTGTGTGATTTTGTATGAGAGTGTATGTGCGTCTGTGTACCTGTGTGTGTGTGTGTGTGTGTGTGTGTATGTGTTTGTTTGTGTGTGTGTGTGTGTGTGTGTGTGTGATTTTGTATGAGAGTGTATGTGCGTCTGTGTACCTGTGTGTGTGTGTGTGTGTGTGTGTGTGTGTGTATGTGTTTGTTTGTGTGTGTGTGTGTGTGTTTGTTTGTGTGTGTGTGTACAAACATGTGTGTGTATGTGTGTGTGTGTGTGTGTGTGTGTGTGTGCATGCATCTGTGCATGTGTGTGTGTTTCAGGGGCAGTGTGCTATAGTGTTTACAGTGAGCGGCGGGCTGGGCGTGTTTGAAAGAGGAAGGGATAGATTGAAGAGCAAGGAGAGGTCTCGCATCTGCCCTGCGATCGGATGAGCCTCCTTCCTCGAGGCACAGCTATACGGACCGCAACGTGATTGGTAGATCGTGTGTTTGCTTTTCCTCTGCATGATGATGCATGCATGGACATTATGTGGTGGCCAAACACACACATGCAAAACCTACATAGACACTCATACACATACACAACGTCCAAACTGGTTGACTCTGTCCCTGCTCACGCGCACGTACGTATAGCCCACTTCCCCTCAACATTAATAACGCAAATGTATTCAGCCCAAGTTCTCTCATCTGGAAAATAAGATCAGTCAGTAAGCCTCTGACCCCTTGCTCAGGGCTGTACCAGTATGTGACAGAGAGAGAGAGAGAGAGAGAGAGGGAGAGAGAGAGAGAGAGAGAGAGAGAGAGAGAGAGAGAGAGAGAGAGAGGTGGGTGAGAAAAATTGTTAAAAAGGTGTGTGTGTGTGTGTGTGCACACACGCATGTGTGTTCATGTGTGCGTGTGTGTGTGTGTGTGTTTGTGAGTGTGCATGTGTGTGCGTGAATCTGTGTCTGTGTAAGCACATACATGCATTCATGGTGCATGTGTGTGCTTGTTTGTGTGCGTGTGTGTGTGCATGTGTGTGTGTGTGCGCAAGTGTGTGTGTGTACACCCATGAACTCTGAGATGTCCGTGTCTACACTCGGGAGGATTGACAGAAGATCCATCAAAGAAGTGCTGCAGTTAGTTGCAGTGTTTATATTTATTGCACTCCAACACCTGAGCGCACCACGCTATTGGCTAGGCATTATTCATGGACATATCCCTTACACTGCTAATCAACCATGGCCTTGGGAGGGCAAGCACAACACGCACACGCACACACACACACACACACCCACATACACACATACACACACACACACACACACACATACACACACACACACACACACACACACACACACACACACACGGATGCAGATACACACACACATGCAGACACATACAAACACACACACACACACACACACATGCAGACACACACGCAGACACACACACACATACACAATTACACATGCAGACACACACACACATACACAATTACACATGCAGACACACACACACACACACACAAACCCGTGATCACACATGCAGTCACACACACTCTCATGCACAAACACACAAACTCACTCACTCCCACATGCACATTGCACAAACACACCAATGTGTTCACACAGACGTACACAGAATCACCGACCAACTTAATTACAGCAATTACTAATTTATATTAGGCCTACAGAAGTAGCGATCTGACTAACGGCCATACGAGTTGTTGAAGGACTGCCGAGGGCTAACAGTGGCCTTTAAAAATAAATGCGATACATCGTCTTTTACACAACCACATTACACGGGCGTCGCAAATAAAAATACAAATAAAAAAGTGCTTTTAGAGTTGTTTTCTGGGGAAACAACTCTAAAACTAAACTAAAATGGAAGACAGGATGTACGGTTCAGAGTATTTGTCTCCATGGCGATAACCGCTGTGATTGGAAAAATACACAGAACACAGCGCGCTTGTTGGAGCTCAATAATCTGATGCTGGCCAGCTAATCTTGAGCATTTACACACACACACATACACACACACACACACACACACACACACACATACACACACACACACACACACACACACACACATACACACGCGTGCGCGCTATCCTCTTCTCAGCCAGTCGGGTCCCCACCACAGGATATGAGATGCTGATCAGATTCCTCTAATCAATTTAAAGCAGGAGGTATAAATCCCCTCCATTCACTACCCCCTCACTCCCTCTCCGTCTACCCTCACATCTCTCCATCTCTCTCTCCCTCCCTCTGCCTCCCCCTCTCTATCTGTCCCTCACTCCCTCTCCATCTCTCTCCCTCCCTCTGTCTTCCCCTCTCTATCTGTCCCTCACTCCCTCTCCATATCTCCCCCTCCCTCTGTCTTCCCCTCTCTAGCTGTCACTCACTCCCTCTCCATATCTCCCCCTCCCTCTCCATATCTCCCCTCCCTCTCTCTTCCCCTCTCTATCTGTCCCTCACTCCCTCTGCCTACCCTCACATCTCTCCATCTCTCTCCCTCCCTCTATCTTCCCCTCTCTATCTGTCCCTCACTCCCGCTCCGTCTACCCTCACATCTCTCCATCTCTCTCCCTCCCTCTGTCTTCCCCTCTCTATCTGTCCCTCGCATCCTCTTCTCTTCCCTGACCTGTTTACCGTTTTAGTTTTCCTCCCTATTTCTCTCACCCTCTTTCCCACCTTCTTACTCACACACACGCTCTCTCTCTCTCTCTCTCTCTTTCTCACTCTCGTCCGTACGGTCCCTCTTCCTCGCCTGTCTATCATTGTCCCACTGCATTTTTCTGTCCCCCTTCCTCCCCCCCACCCCACCCCGCCCCCTCTCTCTCTCCCTCCCTCTCTCGTCCCTATCTTCCCTGCTTATAGCCAGATGAATAATTCAAGAGGCGATGTGGTGAAAGGTGGGGTAAACAAGTCTATTGCCTAATATCCCGAGAGGCTGCCGAAGAGAGAGAGAGAGAGAGAGAGAGAGAGAGGGTGGGTGTGGGAGGGGGTGGGGGGGGACAGAGACGGTGAGAGAGAGAGACAGTGAGAGACAGAGAGAGAGACGGAGGGGAGAGAGGTGGGAGGTGGGGACTAGCTATGGGGCGTGGACATCCATATACTCCATCCACATGGCCTGCAGTCATTTGCACTTAGATTGACCCGAGGGGTGCACCTAAATGCCACATGCTGCCTGCTGCTGCGTCCCTGCCTCTCCTCTCCTCTCCCATCCTCCTCCCCTCGCTATTGAGCTGTGCATCGGCAAGCACGGCTAATAAAATCATGCAGTGAATCGCAACACCTGCGAGAGAGGGAGGGAGGGAGAGAGAGAGAGAGAGAGAGAGAGGGGGAGAGAGAGAGGGGAGTGCAGGGGTCCCCTGTTTCTGAGAACGAAGCGTTTCTTCAAACAGAAGAGGATATGAAAGCGGTGCTTATTTCAATTCACTGTACAGTAGGAAGCTGTATATAACATGACATGACTGACTGACTGACTGAGAGCAGGAGAAATGTGAAGCTATAGCTATTTCTTCAGACTCGTAGCGCGTAAGCGTACAGTTATTCACCCCTTCCCGTATACAAATACAACGTAAAACGCGGATTAGGGTTAGGGTTAGTGGTACTTTTGTGCGTGTCGCATAATAGAAACCTTTCTATAAAATTGCCGAGCTACCTTCAGGGATTACGCCGGAGGCATGAAAAAAAAACAACTAATGGGTGACTCACCCGAAATGTAATTATATTTCAAAAACATTTTATCTGGCAATGAGATTTTGATTTAAAAATAGAGACAATTGTAATTAGAGGGGTAGCTGTTTGTTTGTTAATGCTGGGATATTTATGAGGCTGGGCGGACTCTGGATGCACAATTCAATTACAAAAGTTGAGTTGTACAAAAGCACAAAACTAGATTGTGTGTGTGTGCGTGTGTGTGTGCGTGTGTTTGTGTGTGTTCATGGGTGTGTGTGTGTGTTTGTGTGTGTTCATGGGTGTGTGTGTGTGTGTGTTCAGTGTGTATAAGTGAGTTTATTTGGACAGAGTGTACTTACTGGCATTGTCTGGCTTCCATGCAGGGCACTGATTGCAGACTGGGCCTCAGTGTGTGTGGAGAACTTGACAAAGGCACAGCCTGAAAGAGATAACACACGCAGACACACACACACACACACACACGCACACACACACGCGCGCACATAAGCAAAATGATTAAAAAGGGAGTATTTTCATATAAAAACAAGGACGATGAATATGAACACGAAATAAATATATAAAGGGCGTAATGCGACCGTTATATAAAAGGCACCGAGAGAGTGCGGTCCCACTGCACAGCAGGGCTGCAACACTCCTAGCGTTAGCCAGGGAGACAGGCAGGCTGGGCCTCCGGGCTATAGGTTGCACTGATGAAGCAGAAAAGCATGCTATTTAGCACCACATGCCTGTCTGTGCATATTAAACACTAGCTTAAATAGCTACATTTATATAGCGGTAAAGAGGAACACAACCCAATTAAAAAAGAGCACTAGGAAATCACTTACACTTCGTTATTCCTAAAGCATATGTACAAATCAATAGCGGTGGATTCTGGCTTTTGCGGGGGACCAGAAGTTTAAGAAACCAATGATACGTGCTCTACCGGGAATTAAATAAAGAGTTGGGGAAACATAAAGACTTTT
>JAOPHQ010006099.1:0-56574 GCA_030340625.1 Merluccius polli
CCCCCCCCCCACCCCTCCTCCTCTCTCCTCCCCCTACCAGATCTCTGTGGAGGACCCCAGTTTGCATGGAGGTAATGGATGCCATCCAGGATCTGGTAGAGCAGGGACCTTTACATCCCCCTGGGCCAGCTGCAAGGGCTTCTTGTTGGACCTTGGATGCTCCTGTGGAACTTGCTTATGTGCTGTGGACAAACAGTGGGCATGTACCCTTTTAGCCCTAGTGTTTGTGTGCGTGTTTGTGTGTGTGTGTATCTAAGTTTGTGTGTGTCCGCGTGTGCATCATAGAGTGTGCTTGTGTGTCGGTGCCCCCTTGAGCTGCGTTTGTTTGGTTGGTGTTGCACTGGGGAGTGGGTGGCCCATTATAATATACACTGTATACAACATGATCATCTTTCCGTATGTGGGTCGCCCACTGAAAACGAGGCATCACGCTGGAGGCTCAACACTGATGTGAGTGCACGCAGGTGGGGCGGGGAGGGAGGGGGGAGGGTGGGGGGTGGGGGGGGGTGTCATTAGAGCAAACCGCTAATTTAAAACTGTACTAAGACGGCGTGTTAACTGACTTGACCGTCTGCTGCTGTTCATCTCTTTCTGCTTCAGGCGTGACATGGGCTCGCCACAATCTGGGACAATTTGAATTCCGTTGGGGTTCAATGCTTCGGGTGTCTATACATTTTATCCATCATGTGATTTGATTAAATCTATTGTCTGTCAGACGCTTTTAGATGGGGTTTTTTTGGAACCCGGAGATAAAGACATGGTAAAAAACCAACAACAACCTGCGATTATTTTGACAAAATATTGCGACTGCAATCTGATATTAGTGGGAACGATAATTTTTGCATCACAATTTTCCTTTTCACTGAAAAAAAACATTAAAATCATGGTGTGACATTTGTTGCGGTCTGTACCAAACAAACATATTTTCTTACATCTGGAGAAAAATGTAGGCCATGGCTTCTCTGCAACACCACAGTACTTATGATGGTGTTATAAATTACATTTACACATTTTACCCTTATCAAATAATTGCAGCTCCTGCGATTTGGTTATTGCAACTTCCACATATTGCGGGTTTTGATAAAATTTCGATCTAACTGTTCAGCCTAGTCAGAAATCAGAGTTTCTCACCATCAGCCCCACAGAACGGGGCCTCGGTGGTACACAGTATTTACAGAAGACTGGACTTCATCAAAACAGGTTTAAACACCTAAATACCTTCAATACCTGCTCAATATATGAGAGACTTTTGAGGATCGGGGATCCTCGATACATCAGGATACTTATGGGAAATGTGCCCTTAAATGAAAATGAACTATCAGCAGGCCCATAATGGTCTTGTGTGTGCGTGTGTGTGTGTGCGTGCCTCGCTCACCCAGAGGTCGTGCTCCGCGTAGTCAAACAGCAGCCACACTTTGCGGTCCGCGTGCGACAGGAAGACCTTCTGCAGGGAGATGACGTTGGGGTGCTTCAGCTCCCTCAGAAGCTGCAAACAACAAACAAAACCAAACAACCACACTCAGACGTACAGGTAAACAACAATACACACAGCAGCGGTGGCCACGTGATGGCAGCTTATGTAACATACTATGGGGGAACCTGGAAACTGTGTCGTTATCGTTGTCATATAGCACTCCTATTTCCCTTTGCATTGCTTTGCTACTGGCCATTAAGCTAGCTTTCGTTTCTCTCAAATATACATTACATTAGGATAATTCAAACTAAATTAAATTAACCAGTAAGTTAAAGTTGTCATTAAAAGTGAGGTTTTTAAAATAACATTAGATTCAAAAATATATACTTGTATTTAATGCAGTTGATCAGGACACCTGAAAACCAGGAAAGGAGAACCAGACTTACGGCTATCTCTCTGCAGGCGGACATAGAGATGCCAGTGCCTTCAATCTGCTTGAGGGCATAGTCCTTATCATCCTTCCTGCAGACAATACAAGACAGAGATATAATGAACAAGAGAGAGAGAATGAAAGAGAGAGTGGCAATGAGAGGGAGAGAGAGTAAGTGAGAGGGACAAAGAGACATTCAGGGTCACATCATCTGTGGGCCAGAGCGAGGGCCCCAGGAGAAACCTTTCCTCCCAGGAACATTAAAAGTGTGTGCGTGTGTGTGTTGGGGGGGGGGGTGGGGGGGGGGGCTTGGCAGCCTGGCAGGAGGAACCGAGAGCGGGGGCCAGAGTTGCGTTACCTCCGGATTTGTGTAATCAAGCCCACCGCCGGAGTCCCGGTACAATAGAGGGAGAGGAAGCAGGCCCTGGATGTATGGCAAGCTGACGAGGGACAAACCTAACACTCTCCGTCGCGTCCCTCTGGTCTGAATTCACCTCATAAACCCCCTGGATGAGGACCTTTCGTGCTACTCATGCTTTACAACATAGAGCACACAGAGCCTAATAAACAGCCTTTCCCCGAAGTGAAACACAAACATCTTTAAATTAGGGCTGAAACGATTAGTCGATCGACAGAAAAATGTATTTATATTTTATAATCGATTAATCGTTTTAGGTCATTTATCAAGTACAAATACCAAAACATTTGCTGCTTGATGCTTCAGAAGTCCAATGTTTGGTCTATGGATCATTATAAAATGAATAAATTAAGTCTTTCTTGGCTACTTGTCTGAGCAAGCAAGCACATTTAAGACATCACTTTGGACTCTGGTCACTTGTGATGACATTTTCTAGACTTAAGACTACACTAGAAAAATTATTGTTTGATGAACCCGACTTATGAACCTAAACGTTAGTTTTAATACCATTTACAGCACTTTTTTTGGTGTGGTTCTGGTCCACGGTATGTCTGGGCCATGTTAAATGAGCCTGGGTTTGACTGAGCCAGTTTTAAGCCACCCCGGTACCGCCTCCATGTCTGGACCACACTCAGGAGGACCGGGATGGAGGCGGTTGCCAAGTGTGGTTGATCGGGCTTTTTTAATGGAAGGAAAAACCAAAGTATGACAAAATATACACAGAAATATAGAATAAATATAAATACATTTTTAAAAGCATTATTAAAGCCTATATTAAAGCCAAATTAATATATGCAAACAGTGGAAGACAATCTAATATATATACTATATATATATATATATATATTATATATATATATATATATATATATATATATTATATATATTATATATATATATATATATATATATCATTCAAAGCTGTAGCTATGACTGAATACCTTTTATAGCTGGTTTCTAAAAGTCTAGTTTGGGGGGACTTCAGGCTCATATTATCAATAAATAACCATCCGGATGCAAACATGGTCTCTCTCAAGCATCCCCACGACGACTGTGTTGACACACACACACACACACACACACACACACACACCTTTAAACCATCCGCTTTCTGGTAAACAAAAAAACAACAATAACCACAGTTGTAATCGGTGTTCGTAAAGAGACGGTTAAACATACGAAAAGGTGCGTGTGTGGGGGGGAGGGAGAGAGAGGGGTGAGGAGAAGGGGGGGGGGGGGAGCTCCGGCGACGCGCGCTCACGCAGGCCTGCCTCGCTTGTCAACAACTCACCCGTCTTTCCTCTTGGCCTTGTAGACGTGTCCGTACGTGCCTCTCCCCACCTTGCAGCCCTCGTACTCAAACAGGTCCTCCACCCCGCTCCCCGCTCCCCGGTCAGCTTCACCTTGAAGTCGTAGTCCATGGTCTCCCCCCTGGTCTCCCCCCTTCCTTCCCCTCCCCCCCCCCCCGTGTTGCGAGGCGGGCTACCACCGATAGCTCCGCTCGTTGCTGGCGAAGCGGCGTCGTTTTCTGGCCCCGTTTTCACATCTAGTGGGTGTTGTTGGTGGTGGTGATGTAGATGTGAGTACTGCCAGTTCAGGTGTAGTTGATCGGTGTGTGTGTGTGTGTGTGTGTGTGTGTGTGTGGTGGTGGAGGGGGGGAGGGCTGCGCTTTCTCTCTCCCCTCAGCCGGTGTCTCTCGCCAGGGATGCGCTCCGTAACGGGGCAGTCGGCGCACGGCACAGACGTAAAAATGTCGCGCCGCTGAACGCAGCCCTGAAGTTAAGTAATGGATATATATATACGGTATATATCCAAAAAAACTACTATACTTTTTTTTAAAAATATATATATTTAAAATAAAACGTTGAATAGTACTTTTTAAGAATTAAATAGCGAGTTGAAATGTTATTAAGGCGGTTATAGGGGTTGGATAATGGTGCTGATAGTTTATAAAAAGTAAACGCATCGTAGGCTACGTCACGTCTGACCAAATGCATACATAAACACTGCGTTGTATCGTACAGTTGCGCTGTGCTGTGTTCAATTAAAATTATTTTTTAATATTAAATCCAGCCTAACTCATTTGACCGGAGAAAAAAAACACAATGGATAGTTTTCTGCTGTAAGCCTGCCATTGTGTGCTCATTTGTCATTCATGCTTTCGTGGGGAAAAACTGCACCGAATCAGTCGTACACTTTATAGAAAATACAATTTAAAAATCCTTGTCCATTTCAGGATAAATCAACAGCGAAACACTTAGTTGTTAATGCAAGTTAAAAGTGGCCATACAACGCAAAGTATTCCAAACAAACTAGGGGTATTGACTTAACTGAAGTACAGTTATGCGATGGAAAAGATAAGGACAAGGACTCCGTCTTACGTTTATTTTAAGCTGCAAACTTTTCTTAAAATTATAATATGACAAAACATTTAGGGGGGAATACGCAGTTTTGGGGAGAATGGGTAGGAACCAATGAAAGGAGACGCGCGTTTCGGCCGGTCGCGGTGGAGTGTGGCACCACTGGTCCCATCTTGGTTTGACAGAGGGAAGAGGGAAGCAAACCGTCCATATTACAGCCGCTCCGTCAGGTACCGTACTCTCCGTTATTCACCCTTGTCATTCGCATCAAAACGCGTGGGGAGGATGCGTGTGTACCTGTCGACCGCCCGTCACGCTCCCTGAACGCGTACGTGCAAGTGAGGTGATGTGTTTCTCCCCCCCCCATCCATCCCTCCCTCCCTCCCCCCCAGCCTGGGGGTTAGCATGCTAACTAGCCAGCTAACTTGCTTGGACCGACGTTTCAGTGGACATAAGCTAACGATTACTACGCCGACTTTGAGCTAACCTGCTAGCCTCCAGTTAGCGCTAAATGCGTTGCGCACGTTAAATAGCAAGCCGCCTTTTGGGGGGGGGAGGGGACACGGACGCAGTCTCGTGGGTGAGGGACACTTGTCGTATTATGGGGGGTTTCTACACGGTGGTGCAGATCGTGTGTGACGTTCAAACCATTTCGTAGGAAACTATTGTTTGTGGCTCTTCCCCTCTTTTTTTTTGCCCCCCTGCGCGTACACGTCGGAGACGTCGGTCTGGTCCATCACGCCCCTCCTCTGCAACACACCGTGTGGACGGCAGACATGTCTGTGAGGTCTCCTAGGCCGCTGATTGGCTTCTAGCTAGGATGACAACGCCACTTTGTTAGTTTTTTTTTTTTTTCTCCCTCTCTCTCCCCCATCCTCCCCCCTCTCCTGCATTTCTCAACATGGCCTTCTGTGTGGGGATCCAGGATTAGCTGGCTAATGCTGTCACTGGCGAACAGGGTGAATTCCTCTGTTTGTGTGTGTGTGTGTGTATGTGTGTGTGTATGTGTGTGTGTGTGGTTTCTTTGAATGATTTAGCTCGCAGTCGTTTATGGTCATTGGGACCTTTTGCGTCGATCATGATGACAGTCGCCCCTCCACATTGAGGGGTGTGTGTGTGTGTGTGTGTGTGTGTGTGTGTGTGTGTGTGTGTGTGTGTGTGTGTGTGTGTGTGTGTGTGTGTGTGTGGGGGGGGGGGGGGGGGGGGGACCTGTAATGTACTGCGTTGGTTGGTTTTGCAGTGTGTGCTGGCCTTTTCTTTTTCTTTTTTTACTGATGTATTTTACTCGACTTCTTACTGGCTTTGACTGTGGCACAAAATGGATGGTGTTGATGACACACACTCCTGTGTGTTAGTGTCTGGACAATTGATATAACCTATTGTTGGTGATGGGACGTGGGGCCTCTTGGGGGCGATATGCAATGAACCCCTAATTTATTCACTCCTTTAAAACTTGCTAGCGGACGTCATAATATCTATCCTCGGGTGCGCGATGTCGGATCTGCAAGCTTGATATCAACGTATGGTTCTGTTTGATGGCAAATGAGCATGTGTTTATGCTGTCCACATAAACCACAAAGGTGCTCTGACTGTGTGGGTGTGACCCTAACTCAATTCTTGTGGCGTAACAGGTGTGCCTTCCTCCGGAGGCTGAACTCTGACCCCTCCTTGTCCCTTCGCTCATTTTGTCCAGCAGCGGTCGCGCGGCGATGGACCCTGCTGGTGGGCGAGACGAGCGGCGGAGGCAGGCAGAGCGTCTTCGGCGGGAGGAGGCCTACTACCACTTCATCAACGAGCTGAACGAGGAGGAGTACCGGCTCATGAGAGATGGCAACCTGCTGGGCACCCCTGGTGAGCGAGAACGCAAACACGTCGTCGACAGGTCGCTTCAGGTCTTGATTGTTATTGACCTCTCCTCCTTTTGTGAGAGAGATGTGCAGGAGGGAGTGACGGCGAGGGGAAAGTGACCTCTGCGGTGTGTTGTTTCACAGGGGAGGTGACGGCGGAAGAGCTCCGGCAGCGCTTGGACGGAGCCAAGGAGCGAGTGTCCTCTCAGCCCCGTCCCGAGCAGCGCCTGCAAGCGTCAACGGAGGCCGGGGAGCAGGAAGGCGGCAGCGGTGAGGGGGAGGAGAGGGGAACCGCAGGGAGGTGTGGTAGTGGGGGAGTAGGGGCAGGTAGGGGGATGAGGCAATGGCTGAAGCGACCCAGTCTCCAACTGTCAACACTGTTCTACTCACTGGGTTGTTATGGCAGTGTTATTACAGTTGGGTCTCCATCTCCCTGTGTCTGACCAAAGAACGAAATGAGAAAATAGTGAATTTGAATACGTTATTATTCAATCATTTCCATTGAACAGACTTCTTAGAGTAGAGGCAGTAGTCAGAGATTGCAATATACAATGCCTCGCTCTGCATCAATTCAAATGTAATTTTAGATTTTTTTAATTGCTAATCTTGTGTATTCCTTACAGGAGCCCCCTGAGCCCGGAGCAGAATCTTCTAACGGCGATTCATTACTGGAGTGGCTGAACACATTCAGACGCACTGGCAACGCAACCCGCAGCGGGCAGAGCGGCAACCAGACCTGGCGCGCCGTTAGCCGGGACCAACCCCAACAGCGGCGAATTCCGCTTCAGCCTGGAGATCAACATCAACCACGAGCAGCCGGAACCCGGCGAGCACGAAACTTCTGGACACGGCAGAGCTCCCGGTGGCCGCTCCAAACACCACCTCCACCTCTATACGCACGGCCTCATATCTCCCCCCGGTCCCACGCGCCTCAACTTACGCCGCCCCCAGGCCCACCCCTTACCCCACCCCCCGCCCTGCCATCAGCAGGAGGACCCAGGCCCGGCGCACGCGCAGCGCCAACTCCTCCCCCCGATCCGCCCGGACACTTTTCTCCCGGCGCCCCCTCCCGCCTCCGTGTTGAGGAGGGGGGTGACCCTGCACTCTCAACCCCCACCACCTCCACCTCCTCCGCCTTCTTTTACTCCCACCGGCCCCAGCACTCAAACGGGCCCCCTCACGACACCACACCCTGAATGCGGCGCTAGAGCGCGGGGCGTGACGAGGGTGACGGCCTCCCTAGAGTGTCCACGTGTGTCCCCGCCACCCCGCCTCCCAGTCGCCACCCGGGGGGCGGGACTCCGCGGGAGCAGAACTCGATCCCGCGGCAGAGTCCGCAGAGCCACCGGAGGGGCCTCGTCTCGGTCGTCAAGGAGAAGCCGGTCCCCCTTAAGCAGAACACCCATCTCCAGTTCCACCCTCCAGTCCGGCGCTGGGTGGCAGTGGTTCTAATGTCCAAAGCCTCGAGCCAGGCAGCGGAACTAGCTCCGTTTCCGTGGAGACACAGGAGGCGGTGGCAGAGCCTGTTTGCTCTAACTGAGCCCCGCCACGGGAAGCAGGGGATCACGAGGGGCGAGGCCCAGTCTGGCTGCCGCAGGTGTCACAAGTGTACGCCGCCACCCCACCATCATGCTCGACCTGCAGGTGAGGAGGATCCGACCTGGAGAGAACCGGGACCGGGACAGCATCGCAAGCCGGACACGGTCCCGCGCCCGCGTGGCAGAGAACACGGTCCACATTCGGAAAGCGACAGCGGCGGATTTCGCCGCACCATCTCTCGCTCGGAGCGGGCCGGTATCCGCACCTACGTCAGCACCATCCGCATCCCGCTGCGGCGCATTAGCGAGACGGGCCTAGGAGAGCCCAACTCCACCGCCCTGCGCTCAATCCTGCGGCAGATCATGACCGGCTTCGGCGAGCTCAGTTCCCTCATGGAGACGGAGGCCGACTCCGAGACGGTGGCCTCCAGCCACCTGGACACGGCAACCGCCGGCGCCCACCCAGCCACCGGGTCCCGCCTATCGTCTGCACGTCAACGAGAGTGCGGCCGGTCTCGGTGGCACAGGCGCCATGGAGGGGGAGAGCGTGGGAGTGAGGGTGGCGGGGGGCCGAGGAGGACCAGGGCGGTCAAGCCAGGCTCGGAGGTGGAGGTGGAGGAGGAGCAGGAGGGGTGATGGCCCCCGCGGAGGGGCGCGCCACCAGCAGAGACACGAACAACTGGTGGAGAACGGAACACTGCCCATCCTGCGGCTGGCCCACTTCTTCCTGCTCAACGACGAGGGAGGACGAGGAGCACCCGCGCGGCCTCACCAAAGAGCAGATCGACAACCTGGCACGCGTACTACGGCCAGGCCAGCCTGGAGGGGGAGGCGGGGGCGCCTGCAGCGTCTGCATCAACGAGTACGCCCAGGGCAAACAAGCTCCGCCGGCTGCCCTGCTCCACGAGTTCCACATCCACTGCATCGACGCTGGCTCTCGGAAAACAACACCTGTCCCATCTGCAGGCAGCCATACTGGCAGCGCATCACGAATGACCTGTGTGACTACCCCCCCCCCCCCCCCCCCCCCCCCCCCCCCCCCCCCCCCCCCCCCCCCCCCCCCCCCCCCCCCCCCCCCCCCCCCCCCCCCCCCCCCCCCCCCCCCCCCCCCCCGCCTCTGGCCCTTCCCATCTACGGAGCCCCCCCCCCCCCCACACACACACACACACACATTGTTCTACGTGGAGCGGACTGAGCATGCCCAAGCGGGCTGTGCATGTACATAAGGCTTTCATGGTTTTATTTCCTTAAAAAATAAATAAATGACTTCATCCTGTTCAAGCTGAGGAAGGTGAAACGGAAAGCGTGGAGGGAAAGCTTATAAATGCAGAGAATTAACAAAACTTTATTTTTTTAGACTCCTTGGTTCTCGGGCACCTTTTTTGGTTCATTTTGAGTTGTATCGTTTTCCTGCTAGGGACCGTCTCTGGGCTCCTTAGCCCAGTGCTTCGGATGATCGGCATCAACCGCTATCGCTAGCCCTAAAGGAGCTACAGAAGCCGCTGCTACCGACTCCTCTCCACTGACTCTTTTCGACGTCCGACAACCCGGATGCCTCCTTTCACGAATGGACGGGTGGACCATTCCCTTTTAGGCTTGACGATTATGTATTCCCAGTGTAAATATCTCAGCGATGCGCCAGATCTCTGGGTTCAAGCTACGCACGTCTGTTTTTAAGATGTCGGGGTTTGTTTTTTGAAACAACAATCGCCGTTGCAATTCAATTCTCCATTTGTAATGCTCTCGACATTCATGGCTACACAGTTGCTTACAAATTGTCATCGTAGTAGAGAAGTTTGCCAGTACGTGTTTATTTTGCGTTTGTCAAGTCCTGCATTACATTCTAATGCCCTAAGCCACACAGTGTGTGTGTGTGTGCGTGTGCGTGTGTGCGTGTGTCAATATACATACCGATAAGGTCATTGATCCATGTTGACAAAACATGTTTTCGACCCTACCAATAAGCAAGTAAAAAAACCCTTACCAGTGTGGTAATGTAGAAGCACTTTGGTCTACTTTGGGACATCAATGTTCACATGAGATGTGCAATAACAAAGTCAGTATTGTGTTCATGCTGCTCAACGTGGATATATGGACGTCCTTGATGGCATTTTCAATCGCCCGCTGGATCGCTTACCACAGATAGGTCTGTAAATGCTTGAAAAGCATTGTTCAGCTTTCAAATCACATCCTGTGTTGTATTCAGATCCATTTGGTTATCTCCCAACCGGTCTTTACAGCCATTGGACGCTGTTACCTCGTCTGGTCTGTCTTAAAAAAACAAAAGGAAAAAAAAAAAGGACTGGGTTCGTCTTTTATTTCCATATTATTTACACTTCGGAGAAGGCGATGGCGACCCACCATTGGTGACATGCTCTTCATTTCAGTTGACATTTTACCTGTGCAGATAACTAACCTCTCCAGAACAACCTGGATTTCTCCTTCAGCACTATGACCCAGGACCGTCGCTATGGTTACCATGGAGGGGTTACATCAGTAACGACCATTTCAGCAATGGAGTGACAGTAAGCAGGAGCTGTCTTTTCTTTTAATTTTACAATTTTCTCTCCCTACAACTGTACTATTTGAACTACACAGCTGATGTTGGCGGGAATGTCGTGTGTGTGTGTGTGTGTGTGTGTGTGTGTGTGTGTGTGTGTGTGTGTGTGTGTGTGTGTGTGTGTGTGTGTGTGTGTGTGTGTGTGTGTGTGTGTGTGTGTGTCCTACACAGCTGAAGGACTGGAGGGGACACACACACACATGTCCCAGTAACAGTGGGTCTCAGAAAGCACCGTTTTGGTTTCTTTTATTTTTTCGGATGTCTAACAGTTGGGAGAGGGGTTTGTGTCTACCCAGTACAGAAGTGACTATTTATTCTGCTCCTATTTAATAAGATGAGAAAGGAAAAATGCTTTTGGAATATGTATTATGTTACAATGTGATGAGATTCAAACAAAAATAAATATGTATTATGTTACTATGTAATAAAATAAAGACATGGGTTTTATTTGCTGGTCACTAACAATGGAATAAAAAAATACATTGTTGTTACTTCTGGTGGTATTTAAAGTATGTTTGATATTTATTATTAGTAATTAGAGTAATTATAAAAAATACTTTCACGGTATTAGTCCTTAAGATTATTGTTGAAATTATTGCACAATATAATTAGGTTAACACGCGTCGACACAAAGCGGCTTTACCAACGAGAGGGGGGCGCGCGCACGCACCGTCATCCCCGTCCGCGCGCGTCCTGTGATGAATCGGGGAGGGCTAACGTAGCGGGACCGCGCGTTCGCCTTGACAACCGCGAGCAGTCCCCGTCGCGGAGATCATGGTCCCTCCGCCAGCCGCCACCACAGGCCCGTCCCGGACCCCGCACCCAGACCCAGACCCGCATTGCCCCGCCGCGTGTGCGAGCCGTGAGCATGCCATCGCCGCGGCCCCCGTCCCTCCAGCCTGACGACCAACCGCCAGACAGCAGCACGATGTATTTCAACCGGTCCAAGAAGGTACACAGCGAGGGAGGTAAGGCTTGGTGTCGTGTCTGGTGTCGACATGTCGTCCTCGTTGTTTAATATTATTGTGTGTTTGACCATATAGACACGTCGGTCCGCTAGGGGCCTATATGTGCCGGTCCGGTACCGACCGTGGTTGCTATGCGCTGGGAATGTAAAATCACGACCGCTGTGCTGACTGCGGCACGGAGGCTTATCTTTCCGCTGAGCACCATAGTACCGGGTTTTGCTGACCCACACCGGTACCGGACGCCTGCTCAATGGCGTAATAGCGTATTTAAACATAACATTTTAACATAAAACGTCCCCCACCGGTGAATATATATATACATATACGTTATTAACGTTATTGGCCGAACTACGTTGTAGGCGCGAGCTCAGCTGGGAGTCGGTGACGCAAACAGAACGGACTTTAAAAAAAAGAGGGGGGGGGGGGGGTCACGTGACCCGTCACGTTAAGGGGCGCTGTGTACGTTTTAAACCTCAAACACCCCCCCCCCCCCCCCCCCCCCCCCCCCACGTGGTCAGGACCAGAGGTCACAGGTCGCCGAGGCAAGACCAAGCTGTGCTCTCTAAAACAGAGACTCTCTACAATGAGTTTATTATTCGTATTTAAGTGTTGGCGTATTTCCTTGTGACTCACTGTTTACAGACGCAGTTGCATTTCTTATCTCCTGCCCTTGACAACCTTTGAACCTGACCTCGCTATTGTTCTAGGTTGTAACCGCACGACCTTTAGGACCCGGAAGGCGTCCTGCTTGGGACACTTGTGTGTGTACACACACAGCAGCATCACACGGGGGCCAAATGGCGAGCCAGCTGCTGGGCTGGGCTGGGCTGGGCGGGATGGGATTGTCCTGGATCCCGATGGGGCCGCGTGGTTGAGAACGACTGACACATAGGACACAAAGGCTGTTCTGTGTGTGTGTGGGAGAGAGAGAGTGTGTGTGAGAGAGAGTGGCTGTGTGCCTCTAGCTGTTTCCAGAAATAGATAGTGTGCCAAATTGTCATGAGTGATGAGAGCGCCAACTGGGCCACTATCATCAGGGTTAAGATTGAATACAACACTACTTTAACAACATTGAACCGTTACTATCATGCATGCACACGTTATCCACGTGTCTACTTCCCCCTATTAGAGGCTACGTTTCCCTTCACATCCAGTCAGTGAGTTCTGCTCCTTAAAATCACACACTTCACTTCCCTGCTTGGTCCGATGTGGCCTTCACTCCAGAGCCATGTCCAGACTACTTTAGTAGGGGTGGCCCGCATTCACATAATAACATAGGGGGGGGGGGCACCAGGCCACAAGACTGTACCTTTGCAGTGAATGTATACATGACAAAATAACTTGTCCAAGATGCTGCCAGTCTCATGACTATTTTTTGATTGACAAGTTCAAATCCTATCAACTGTCAGATTAGGGGTGGCCAATCATGTGCCAACCAAAGCCCCCTCCTGGACATGCCCCCGTTCCAATCCACCGCAGTGGATGATCCGGGAGCTCATATGTCACACATAGAAAATGGAAGAGAAATTTGCTAAACCCGAGAGCTAACTATGCTACCAAGGCTAGCATAGTTAGTATAGTTGCTATTCTTTCGATCAGAAGCAAACATGCAGTGGGACTAATCTCAAGTTTCCGAACAGCACTGATGGGAGAGACGGGTGTTAATCCGCCTGGTTTGACCGTTACGTGGTATATATGAAGTACCTATTTCTATGCTCTCCATGCTGTCTTCCTGCTAATCCCCCCCGTGGTTTGACCTCTTGATTCCCCGCTCCAATTAGCACACGGCCACGTTTCCCCAGTGCCCTCAGTGACGCCCAGTCTGTTCCAAGCACAAACACACATGCACACACAAATACAAACACATCACTTCATGGCACGTGCTAACTCATGGTAAAACAAGACTAGGTCAAAACTGAGTATGTGACTGGACCGTGTGACAACAACAACCACGTCATCACTTACTCCGACCAACGGTGTCACTCACTCAGTGACTCATTGACAGAGCGCCACAGATATAGGGCTGTCCTGCCGGTCCAGCCAAAAAGTGCTCTAAAAATGATAATCCTTCAACACAATCTGTTGATTGTTGATTGATGAGAGAGTTAACACAATCTGTCAACATGCAAGGCCGTCTAAATAATTTTGAGCGTTTTTGCTGACTCAAGGTTCTCGAGGTTTGTATGACCTCGTAGACCTTTTCTGTATAGGGAAGATCTGGTTGCTATGGCTGCCAAGTTGTTAAGGATGCCATTTGGGAAATGAAAGAGAAACTGTCTGCAGCACAAGTCTTTCTTCCGGGTACTAACATAAACCGGCCACATGGAGGCAGTCCTCTGCAACGTTTTAAAGGCAAAAAGCACCTCGGAGAGGTCTTTTTCCTAGTGCTCTCTACCTTGTTATTACACATCTATGCTACCTACATCCACACTCTCTACGGCTATTTTTCTACAATTTGCTAAGAAATCCCACTTTCTCCACACAAACAGCAGGCAAAACACTGCCATTTTTTCTTTACGAACCCATTCAGCACATGGCGACTGACTCACTGGTGTTGATTCTACATGTTTGCGTGTGTGTGTGTGTGTGTGTGTGTTTGTACTTTCCCAGGTGTCACTGACCTGCTGTCTTGTGTGTGTGTGTGTGTGTTATTCTCTCCCGTGATGGCCTCTTTCTCCGCGTCCCACAGAACAGTTAGTGTTGACTGCCATTAGGCAGGACTCCAGTGAGCTACCGGAGGCCGCTACCATGCGCGCCCGCCTCACAGACCGGTTTGATAAAAGTGAGTCTACTCCCTCCGAAACCAGCCTGGATGGAAACCCCCCCCCCCCCCCCCCCCCCCCTCCTCCACTAACCTCTCCCTTCTCGTGCCGAGGGTGCATGTGGGTCCTACCTGACCCCTGACCCTCAAGAGCTACAAGGTCCATGGGTTCTCTCGGCTTCAGTTCCAGATGCTTTCTTGGTCTGATGTTTAAAAAAAACCCAACACAAAATACACCGGAGGGGCCTGTAGCTCTTCAGGGCCGACGTGTGATAACTCTGATGCTGAACACTGTAATGCACACCGTCTGCATGTGCTTGTGGAGAGCGGACCGGACGCTGGTGGTGTGTTATGTCGTCGTCGTAGTGATTGATCAGGTCAGACGGATCACACGGCGGTGGTCTTCCTTCCCGTGTCACTGACATGTGAATGTAGGCACGCATGTGGGTACATGTCACAACATACTAAACATGCATATGTGCACATTGCATGGCTTCGTAGTAGAGCATGGTTATAGTCGCATCGCATGCATGTGCAGGGTGTGGGCAGAGGATATAGGGAGCTGCCTGCTGCATATTGTCTGCCAGTACGTAGATGTAATTGTGTGTGTAAGAGGGTGTGCACGTCACACGATCAATGCCAGTCTTCCGGTATTTAAGTGTGGATAAATGACCATTTTCTCTCAATAAGAAGTGTGTCAGAGGGGTCAGAGTATCGGAGAGTGTGTATGTGTGTGTGTAATCATATACATACATTAGTGTGTGTGTGTGTGTGTGTGTGTGTGTGTGTGTGTGTGTGTGTGTGTGTGTGTGTGTGTGTGTGTGTGTGTGTGTGTGTGTGTGTGTGTGTGTGTGTGTGTGTGAAATCATATAGATACATTAGTGTCATCATCTGTGTGTGATCATATACATACATACATTTGTGTCATCTAACTGTGTGTGAGTGTGAGGGGGATCCACCTGTAGGACTGTCCGTCGTACGGCTTAAGGTGAAGTTGCAGAGCAGACACAGAGAGGATTAGCATCCTCGTGGCGCCCGGCCCTCTAAGAGGCTTTCACTCCAAAATACACCCTCCTTCCCTCCCTCCGACTCGCATCGTCGTGGCGACCAGACCCACTGAGCAGCAGCAGCAGCAGCAGTAGCAGCAATCTCTCCTCACATCACACCGGAGAGGTGCCTGCCTGCACCTCACTTGGGAGTAGTAGTAGTAGTAGCAGTAGTAGTAGCAGTAGTAGTAGTAGTAGTAGTAGTAGTAGTAGTAGTAGTAGTAGTAGTGGTGGTGTGGGCTCCTCTGGGGTCGCCTTGGCTACACGGCACCAGGCGCCATGGTGCGGCGTAAGGGTCAGGCGGGCAGACAGTCCGTAGGTAATGCTTTCCGGAACCACGCTGGGCCCATCGAGCGGATGAAAGTTGCACACCCACGCACACAGCAGGGGGGGGGGGGGGGGGGGGGGGGGGGGGGGGGGGGGGGGGGGGAGATGTAGGTGAGGGGGTTGTACTGAGATCAGAAGAAGTGGCTCGCTCGTGTCCGTCACCGTCGTAGGGATGTTATATTTCACTGCGCATGTGATTGCAGTGACACTGTTTTGACAGCTTTGGGATCATGAAATTAAAATGAAAACAGAAAACCCGAAAGCAAACAAGTCTGTCCGCTCTCTGTGCACTTAAAGCGCGCTTGAGAGTGCTTGGACAGCTGGACAAGTGAAACACTTCCCCATGATGACATAACGATCAGTGGTCTGCTGATTTTAGGTACATTTTCATGTTTCATGCTTTCTTTTGAAGATATCCCATTATAAGTATCTAACAATCTCGAGAGAGAGAGAGAGAGAGAGAGAGAGAGAGAGAGAGAGAGAGAGAGAGAGAGAGAGAGAGAGAGAGAGAGAGGAGAGAGAGAGAGAGAGGAGAGAGAGAGAGAGAGAGAGAGAGAGAGAGAGAGAGAATCTCTGCTTGGCAGCAGAGCAGGCTCCAGCATCGCAGGGAGTCTGGTGAAATATGTTCTTGCCATACGGGGGAATGTGGATGAATTATGCAGCCTGTCTGGATCCATTATTCAGGACACCGGTCCACTCTGCTTTTTAGCCATGAGAAGTGGGCACCGGGCCAGGAGGGCTTGGGGTTCATCCAAGACACGAGGAGCTGACAACGTGAGTGGGTCCTTTTGTGTCCAGTTTAAGTTGTGACACACTGATACGTGTGTTTGTCTGGTATTTGAGGGCAGAATTAGTTGTAGGGCAAAGGTTACTTGGGTGCACACAATGGCGGGAAAGAGTTCAGAGACCTTTCAGTGTGGAGGGGAAGGATAGTCTTAAGTGGTCAGCGTGTTTGACTCCCAGCCACAAGGTTGTGGGTTCAAACTCCAAAGTCCGCAGTCTACCTGTATGGCATGGCAAAAGTTGCCTAACCCCTATCTGCTCATCGGCGAAATATCTAAAAACTCAGTCACAGGTGTCACGATAGTAATAGTAAATGGAGTGGAAAGGTCATAGTCACGGTGCTCTTTAGCAAGGCACTAGAAAGCTCACTGGCTGCCATTCCTCTCTGCTGGTTCCCGGGAGACAGGGCGGTAATGGGTCTTACTTTAGGCTGTCTCCACCACCAACTAGGCAGTTGGGACTCGTAGCATGGATGAGATCAGAGCAGTAAGTTGGGTCTAACTTTAGCCTTCTCCAGTACCCCATGCACGCACACACACACACACACACACACACACACACACACACACACACACACACACACACACACACACACACACACAGAAATGTGTGAACACACACACACACACACACACACACACACACACACACACACACACACACACACACACACAATCAGATATGAGATGAGTAACAGGGGCATTGGGCCAGGAACAAATCGAGAGCCAGGATAGGCTGCTGAGAAGTGAGTATTGATCTGCGCCAGGAGAAAGAAAGGGCTAAGATGAAAAAAAATAATGATGAGAGAGAGAGAGAGAGAGAGAGAGAGAGAGGAGAGAGAGAGAGAGAGAGAGAGAGAGAGAGAGAGAGAGAGAGAGAGAGAGAGAGAGAGAGAGAGAGAGAGAGAGAGAATTGCAGTGGAGGTGAGTTAAAGGACAAAGATGGGGGGGGGGGGGGGGGAATCAAAAGGGAGAAAGGGTTGATGGATAAAACAGAAATAAGCTGATTTACATTGAAAACTAAAGTTGAGATTTCAGTTAAAAGAAGTCCCAGATGGACTGACAGATCATATCGATATTCAGGTATTGCGCCTCACTTTCCCGACCTTAACCTCGAGCCATTCTCGCAGCTATTTGCACTCCCATACATTATCTTGTCTGAGACGGCAGTCCCAGCCATTAGCCGCGCGGAGTAGCGCGCCGTGATTGAGGGTTACCGTCATGGTTACATTGCCGTGGGGCCCGTTTAATAGACCGGCGAGAGAGAGAGAGAGAGGGAGGGAGCGAGAGAGGGAAACGGAGACAGACAGCGAGAG
This sequence comes from Merluccius polli, assembly GCA_030340625.1. Taxonomy (NCBI): domain Eukaryota; kingdom Metazoa; phylum Chordata; class Actinopteri; order Gadiformes; family Merlucciidae; genus Merluccius; species Merluccius polli. The sequence goes on from JAOPHQ010006099.1 coordinate 17,768, forward strand.
AGACGGAGACATGGAGGGAGATAGGCTGGCATTATCAGTTTTACAACGATCGACTTTGACCCCTTCTCCCAAGGTTTTATATAGGATCATATAGTAGGCCTATAGGGATAAGTGTATTGAACGTGGAGTGTTTTAATGTTTTAATATTCAGACTGGCCAGACATTTTAGACTGGTGTTTGCAACTGTTTTGAGGAGAAGTGCAAAGTGAATTGAACCCCAGGTGCTCTGCTCCGCCTAAACCTTCAGCTCTAATAGTCATCTAAATGGGCTTACGAGCTACGGCTAAGTCAGTATACATCTGTGCTAAACCAGGTTGGTTGTTTACCTGGGGCCATTGTACCATTATGAATAGGACCGTTTTAAATGCTGTAGAAATGATATCCCCCTTTGTCCATCGCTTACCTTTTACAATAAATTATCCATAGCCTAATTAGTTTCATATTGTTTTCGTTTTCCATGATGCCCATGAATTATATATGTAGGCTACTATTGAATTACATTAGGCCTACACACCTTACATGCATAACAAATAATTAGCCAATTACTGTGCAGAAGAAAGTGTATACTCCTTTATTTTATTTTATTTTATTTTTAAAACATTTCTTAACATACTTATGCGTGTTTGGACGGCTTGCGTTTGGACGTGCCCGATAGGACCTTTAATCTGATGAAGTCCACCTCTTGATAGCGTTATCTGAGCTCTGTATGCAAGCCCGGACGGCGGCGCCTGGCCCTTTAAATGCGGTCCAACTGGTTCCCCCACACCCACCCTCCCTCCTCCGTACCTCCGCACCGTACCAGGATCTCCATAGGGAGGAGGGGGGTTCCTCCGGAGCAGAGCGGGCCGCCGGTGTCTAGACTCCGGCCAGCCCGGGAAAGGCGTCCGCCGCGCGGGTGGGGGGCACGTAGGATCGATTCACCGCCGAATTGAGGAGTCACGTGGGCCACGGTCTCGCGAAAAAAAAGGCGTCGTGGGGGGGTGAGTAGCTAACCAAGGCGGCAGAGGGCAAGGGAGAGGAGGAGGAGGAGGAGGGGAGGAGGAGGAGCGGCGTGCTGCATCTGTCCTCACCCAGGCTCCGCGTACCAGCTGGGTAAACTGTCATCCACGTCCCCAGTGGCGGGCCGTCTCTCTCTCTCTCTCTCTCTCTCTCTCTCTAGCACCACAAACTCACTGCTTTAAAACTCCGGCGTGCGTGTTGCGTGTGCATGTGTGTGTGTGTGATGGCGATTGCGTGCGTCTGCGTCGTGATGCTTTTTTTGTGTTGCTGCTGCTGCTTGTTTCTGGAAGCGGAGCGGGCTAGAAAATGACAAAGCCTCCGTCGGCCGGAGCAAGGGGTGTGTGTGTGGGTGTGTAGATGTGTGTGTAGGTGTAGGTGTGTATGTGTGTGTGTGGGAGGGAGACACCGCCGCACCACACTAGCGTCTCGCATCTCGCCTTGCCGGTTCTTGGGCTGCGGATGAGCACGTGGCGTGCGCTACACTGCTGTCGCTTTTATTGGAAAGTGAATATCGATATACTTATATATACATATATATGTATATATAAGTTGATTTGCTGCTGGTAACGCGGACCCGTGCGTGCGTGCGTGTGTGTGTGTGCGCGCGTTTGTTCGCCATTGTGCACCTCTCAGCACATTCATTCAATACGGGGGGTCTCATGGGTGCGCGTTGACGGCACACGCACATCCGCGCTGAAAGACGAGGGGGGGGGCGAGAGAAACCCGTCCGTCCAGAACGGGAGAAAACCCCGCCATTGAATCGACCCGCCGGCTTGCATCAGCAGCACCGCACGGTGCACCCTCTAGTAATTGGTGCTGGCGCGTTTTGAAACGGCAAACCACGCCCCTTTGTCTCCCCCCACCACCCCCGACCCAATCGTCCTCCCGCTCGACACTCACCCACCGGCCTCGCCTCTTTCTCATCCCCACCCGAAACGGCGCAGGACCCGCATGCTCGTCCGCTGGTTACCGCAAGGCAGACGATGAGATGTCCGGGACTACTTCCCAGGCGGAGCCGGTAGATGCCACGGCGCGGACGGTTCCTCTCAACCAGCCCCAGCTCACCAAGTTCTGCGACAACCACGTCAGGTAGGTGCTTGGTGTTGGATGTGTTGGATGTGTTGGATGTGTTGGATGTTGCAGATTGGATTGGACCCCAGTGTTATTTTCATTTTCATTTTGATGTTCCTTATGGATATTCCACTTGCACGTATTGTTGTGAGGCTGGGATGAACTTTGCCAAGTGAAACTTAAGCTGTTGATTATCATTATAAATGTTGTAATTATTATTATTTTTTAGGTGTATTACATGTGAATACCTGAGGGTTCTCAACACCAAAGGAAAGGAAAATGGAAACGTGCTCCTGGGCAGTGGAACAAATCGCAGTTTTACAACTTACGTTCTGTTGATAATGTCTATTAATAACTCACTGATTATGTGTTTTGTTGTTTGCCCTGTGTCAGCAAAGGTTAAGGTTTCCGAGTTCTTGACTTTAGTTTAGCTTACATGTGAATACAAGGCATTAGCCAATACCTCCACCAACGGGGGCCTCATCAATAATTAAAGCTGCCATTATCGCCTTTATCGGTAAAGTAGCTACAATTCAATATCGATGTGCAGACCGCACCGTAGTGTTTGCTGAGCTGGTTGACGGTATATTTATGAGCTCTAGGGTTTTAACTGTTCTGTCAAACTGCAAAGGACCATCTTGACAACGGCGTGGAGCGGCCAACTGTTTCGGTTACTTTCTTTGGTTCTGTGGGTTCAACTTGTTATCTCTACCCCTGACTCTGTCAGAGATAAAGGAAAGGCCAAAGGAGCATGCGTGACCGTTTTGGTTTTTCAAGATCAATCTCCATGCATCTGTTCTTGAGGAAACGTGTGCTCATAATTCAAAAGTAGTCGATGTTAATGTGATTACCCCCAACCCCCCCCCCCCCCCCACCCCCTGTGTTTACCTTTATGGTACATTTAGAAACGGTGTCTGGCGCCACAGCGAACGGGTCGTCCATTTTCTGTGGGCGGAAGGTTTGCTTTTAGCAAGAAAACAACATCCATTGATCGGCCCATTATCCCATGGAGGACGTTTTATTTTACTCTGAAATGACCTATTTTGAATCAGCTTGAATCGGAATTGGATTAAGGCCCGGCTCTCCTGGGCTTCTCTCATATGGGGGGGGGGGGGGTCCCGCCTACACCGGACCAGATGATGATTGGCCACTGAGGGGCTGAGTCCAGACTGTTACCATCTGGTGTAGTGTTGTGTCGTTTGCGAACGAGTCGTTCAAAAAGAACACATCTTTTGGGTGAACGAACTGAAATGATTCACTTCCTGAAATAATTAGTTCAGCGGTCAGTTCAGTTGAGTTCTCAGTCAGTTGCGAGTGAATGTGATTCGTTCGTGAACATATCAATATAATATAATATAACAATGCGTGTGTGAGTAGTTGAGTTCAGTGGAGCCACGACCGAACATACCCGTCCGTTGCGTTCTGTGAGTCGGATCTGCCTAAGCAGTTTTTATAGTTAATGTCAAAATAATCAGTTATTTATTATTTATTTAAAGTTTGTTGGTTGATTCGGGTTGCAACATTTGGCAGCAATGATTCAACAACATTGGTTTTGCACTGCAATCCAGATGTATGACATTATCTAGACTGATATTATATGCATAGGCTAACATTTAACATTACTTTGTGCAGTGCACACACACACACACACACACACACACACACACACACACACACACACACACACACACACACACACACACACACACACACACACACACACACACACACACACACCGTTACTGTTGTTAAAAGGACAGCGCTTGCATGCGTGTGTGTGTTTAACAACCCGACATTTAGTTGCATACACCTTTTTTTTGTTTGTTTATTTGTCGGAAAATGCACGTTAAATAGCCTATATTGCGCCAGATGTTTACATCTGCAGTCCCTCGATGGGAGTCGTTGGTGAAAGGCAATTAAGAGTACCAGTAAGAGATAAACGAAGTAAAACATTTCAAGGCAATACGTAATCTAAAATACAATACAGTGCATAGCATTACATTAAAAAATAAATAAATAAAGGCTATGTAGAACTCTAATGACTGCAAGACTGGCCTTCTTTCAACCATTTTTTAATGCAAGATTTAAAGTACCGCACGCATGGTGAAACCGGCAATCTGAAAAAAAATGAAGTCTGAGACTGCCTCAGGTCCTTTCACTGCGAGGGAACAGCGCACGTTCAGTGATTCATTCAGTGAACGTACTGAGCGGCACGTTCAGTGACTTCGTACGCACTGAACAGAGCATGTTTAGTGATTCGTTCACTGAACATAGTACTGTACACTGTGAACGCAATTCGGGACTTGTGAGCCCTGAGTGATGGACAGTCGCTGAGTCGCTAAAGCCCGCACCTCTCCCTCTCCCTCCCGTGTCTTGAAGTCTCGAATTAGGAAGTAATAGGCTACCAAATATGTTATTTAATAATTAGGTGTCACTAAAATATATGTGCGGTAGGGTAGGATTTTGTTATAGTAGCTTTCTGTTTGCAAACAGTAACTTTATCCATTGGTCGTAATTCAGTTCTGTGAGTGGCACGTTCAGTGACACACAGTTGGAAGCACTGAACGATTGGGTGAACAAATCTTATGAACAAATCTTTTTAATGAACTGTTTCTAATGAGTCAGTTCACTGAAAAGAATTGCTTTGCCCATCACTAATCTGTGTGTGTGTGCGTGCGTGTCTGTCTGTCTGTGAGTGTGTGTGTGTGTGTGTGTGTGTATGCGTGTGCGTTTTGTAGGTATGGGGTACTAAAAAACCCAAATAAACTGTCTCTCTTCCCGTTCTGATGTACAAATTCTGCAATGGCCGCACATTACGAGCCTTATTCGCCTAGCGGCCATCTTGGTTCTTAACGCTAGCTGGGTGGGGGGATCTGAATGCATTCAGATCCCCCCACCCAGCTAGCGTTAAGAACCAAGATGGTGAATAAGGCCCATTAGGGTTACATTATGTCTGTTGCTCACAGCTGTGGTCACAACCAGCTTTTACATCAGCCACAAAAAATAAACCAGCCAGCTGTGTGTGCTTTAGGTCAATGTCATTGTGTGTGTGTGCGTGTGGACCGGAATTGCATGTATGCGTGTCGGACCGAAAGAGAGTCGCTCTCGTCTGGTATCATGTCACTGTGATTGGATTGATTCAGCGTTATCTGTGGGATCATGTGTGTAGTATCAGTCACTCCAATGTTTCCGGAGCAACGGTGTGTCAGGAATGTGTGTGTGTGTGTGTGTGTGAATCAGGCGAGTGTCTTGAGTGTCTGTTACTGTTCTGGTTGGATGTCACAATTCCAATTGTTGTATTTCTGTTGGAGATGGTGAAGCAGCTTTTTCGGTTATTACTCTCCAACACACACACACACACACACACACACACACACACACACACACACACACACACACAGGCCCTGAGCTTGGGGAAACGCTGAGACAACCGCCGACACAAAAATGGCCCTCTTATTTTTAGCGTCTCTAAAAGCTCTTACCGTAGCTGTTGGGCTAAATCAAGGCTAATCAATACATTTGTCTGACCAATGACTGCTTATTGATTGACAAGCGGAGTCTCCCAAGGCCTTTTCCCACTTATTTTCTGGGATGTTTGGCTCTAAATTTAGACTGCAGGCTTTTGCGTCTTTTGTAAGAAGGTTTTTCAACTTTGTCTTTGAACTTAGTTTTCCCATAATGGCTAATGGCCTTTCCCTGCTGAGAGCAAGAGTGTGTTTTAATCGAGTTTCTCCAGAGCAGCATCTGTTACCAACATGAAGTTTTAATTAGTCTTGACTTGTTTTTATCCCTGTCACTCTGTGATCAGCAGCATGTGATTAATAGTTGTTAGCTGGAACTTTAATAGTTGTCTTGCTATAGTTTTAACATTGGTTGAATATCCCCAACGGGCTTGGCCTACAATGACTTGTAAAGTAGGGTAGCGTCGGGGCCTGAACAGTTAGGGTAGTCAACTTCCAACTTCTCTACAACTTCCTGAGGTCAATTTCCCCCTCGTTCGCAGACTACATGTAGGCATCCTTGTGTGAGATGCCTAACCCACCTCCTTAAATGTGTTATTGATTACATTCAGCCACTAGATGTCTCCTCTTCCCCCCTCCCACTGCATTCCCATCACAACACTGCCGTTGCTCGAAGCACACGCCCCGAAAAGTTGTCAGTTGTCATGCCAGTTTGTTGCACAAGCTGCATATTTTGTGGCCGAGTGGAGTGAGACTCAGGCAGACTCTAGTGAGGAATCTTTTCTGGTAGAGTAATGAATTAATTTTGCAACATGTAGCTATACATTATCTATAGATTTAGGTTACTTTGTGCGGAGTAAAGCCGGGCACGTCCCATCAAACTCAACCATTTTTCCATACTGGCAACTGGCAACGTTGATCGCTGATGACACATGATACCATTACCAACATTGTTTTCTATTGGCTCACAAGCCTTGTTAGAAGCGGCAACCAAACATCAGACATCTTAGAGAGAGATAAACAAAACATTATATTTGGACCCTGCAACATTTTTAAAATGATCAATTCACAATCACATTATTTTTTTAGGACAAGTGATACTTTTATTCCGCACCTTTCTAAAAGCTCAGTGGATGTATTTTTTTTTTTACTATTCGTCTACATAAAAATGTTATTAATAAGACCTTTATTGATATGTATCCCAATTCACTGTAAGTCCCTTTGGATAAAAGCATCTGGTCAACGATGGAATAGCAAATTGTAATGCGATTGTAACATCTCCTCTGTCTCTCTGTTTTCAGCACAACCAAATATGGCGTCCTCACCTTCCTGCCGCGCTTTCTCTACGAGCAGATCAGACGAGCCGCCAACGCCTTCTTCCTGTTCATCGCGCTCATGCAGGTAAGTCCCGGACCGCTCCGTGACCCCCGACGCCCACTCACGGGATGTCATTTATCCTCGTTAAGACGTAATTTGATTCTGCAGTCCGGCAGATGGTCATTGCTGGGTTGTGGAGGACTCCTTCCTGTCCTGTTGAGGTCGCTTTATTTAGTAAAGCAGAACACAAACGGATGTTAATTGAGCCACTGGGCTCGGGGAAGATGTGAGATGCTGGTGCAACATTGAAATCTTCACTCTCACCTGGGGCTGGGCGATATGGCCAAAATCTTCTATCCCGATACAGGCCATTTAATATCTCGATAATGATGTATACCACCATGTAGCATGTTTTCTGGTAATTCAATAAATAAAAAGTCTATATATAATAACCACATGGCAAAGCCTATTTTTGTATACTGGTGTGTGAATTGAAACACACAATGAATTAAAGTATTTTCTCATTTTTTCATCACTTACTGTAATACAGCCATTAAAACATCGATATCACAATATCACGGTATTACTATATAGAACATCTAAGACGATATCTTTGTCTCATATCACGATATCGATATATATTGCCCAGCCTTGACCTAATATGATCAAGATATCTAGAGCCATGAGCCAATAGCCACTCACTCTGTTCACATAGCTGTTGTAAACAACTGCTAACTGATAAGCCTGTACTTGTAGTGTAGTATTTTGCCAAGTAACTGAAAAGAAAACTTGACTGGGTTGTTTTGGCTTCCTTATGTGTGTTGCCAGGCTGTATGCAGGGGGATATTTTGTTATAGGCCTTGAATGCAAAAAAAAAGAATTGGAACAGCACGATGATTAGCCAGCCAGGCGCTCACTGACTGCTTCCTGGTTAATGACTTTCTGGTTGTTTGCTACCTGTGGTGCATTCCAAGGCCTTTTCTCCCTTCATTCTCCTTCCTATTGCTCATTCACTATACCCTTAAGACGTGTTTTAGTTAGTGATCGGGCAGGAGAAAGGAGACAGCTGAGGTGCTCCAGCATCATTAAGGGCAATGATGAATCACAACCTTCAGACATGCTTTATAGGCGTGTGTCTCATGACAGCCGAAAAGTCTCCAAAGCACTTTTAGTGTATGATACACCGATGTATTAGCCTGATATCAGGCAGAAGTGTCAACTCATTATGCTCCATTTCCATCTTCAGTCTGACATTAGCAGTGTCTCAATTCAAGGACTGCATCCTTCGAAGGATGTGGTCTACGAAGGCCATGTCTTCGTAGACCGAAAGCCGAACCGAGCATTGTTAAATGAGACGGTCTGGTCTACGGAGGATTTCCTATTTGCGTCACCAGCTGTTACCGCCCTCACTTGTGTCACATAGTGCTGCTCCTGTCACCTAGCAACATTGACAGCTGCAGTTGACAATCAGGACACAGCTAGAAATAAAGTCTAAGCTTATTGTAACAACAGTTGGTTAATGTAGTTTATATGGCTAATGTGATTTTACTTTGACAATATAATTTCATATTTAAAATAACCCTAACCTTACTTTCATGTTAAAAAATGGTTTAAAAAAGTGTATAGGTGGATTTTCAATGGAAAACATCCAGTCATCACTGGCGCATAATGTATCTTGGGATATATATGGCCACGAAGGATCCATCCGTGGGTCCTTCGAATGCGGGAAAAGAAGACCGCATATCTGGGATGTATTTGGAGGAGTCTTCGAAATGCGACGGCCTTGTCGTGCCGCGATGACACAATCGGTCTGCAAATGCAGCCTTCGAAGGATGCAGCCCCCATCATTTTAAGTTGACACTGATGAGCCATGCGTAGCCAACATGCTGGTTTTGCAGGTGTATTAAGAGTGGAGCAGAGTGATTTTTAGAACAGCGTCGATAGCAGCGTCTGTCTTGTCTATAGCGGTCGCCATTGGTGTCACTACTCCTCCTTGGTTCCGGCGCACAGCTTGACAATGGTGCTAGTCCCACCCGTGGCGCTGATTGGCTAATCGTTAGTCCCCCCACGGCGCTCATTGGATAATCACTTTTTCAACCGGCAAACCACTGTTTAATGTTATAATGCCAGACAAGAAGCAGTCAACTCTCCAACTCGGAGGAGAGGGCGGATTCAAAGGTCTGGACTTTGGATGTATACTTGAAGCTGAAGCTGATTCGGTGGCCACTTTAAGCTGCTTCTGTAGCTTAGCGAGGGCAAGTAGAACTGCTATGAAGCAAATATTGGAACGCGCCTTGGTTGTCATCCTCCTGGTTCGGTGAGTTCTGAGCGACTGTTCTGTTTCTTTCCTCAGCAAATCCCGGACGTGTCGCCGACGGGTCGGTACACCACGCTGGTGCCGCTCATCTTTATCCTCACCGTGGCCGGGATTAAAGAAATAATAGAGGACTATGTGAGTATCACAAGGCCAAGGCATTACCCAAGTATCAATGACTTAACGCCTCACCTAACTTTACCTAACCTGTAAAAGGCCCCATGAAATGGAAGTCAGAGTGAGTGATTCCGCATATTTACGCATTCCCAGTCGAGACGCGAAGTTAGCGAGTAGACGCCCCTGAGTGCAGGATGAGGAGGATCAAACATTTGAAACCGTTTTACAGGAAGAGAAAGGGATAGGGATTTTGTATTGAATGAAAATGTATTTTTTCATTTTATGGGGCCTTTAAAAGTAATTATGATTCATCCTTCCTATGTCAATAACCAAGTTCATGGAATCAAACGCAGCCATAGACCAATCTTATTAGAGTTGGGTTGCTGTGACCTATAAACATTATAATTATAATAGAAGAAATGATGGAAAATAATAAATGCCATCTTTCATCTCTTAATAGAAAAGGCACAAGGCAGACAACACAGTCAACAACAAGAAGACGACAGGTAGTGTGTGTGTGTGTGTGTGTGTGTGTGTGTGTGTGTGTGTGTGTGTGTGTGTGTGTGTGTGTGTGTGTGTGTGTGTGTGTGTGTGTGTGTGTGTGTGTGTGTGTGTGTGTGTGTGTGTGTGTGTGTGTGTGTGAATGTTTTCCATGAGTGGCCCCGGCATCATTTGGCAGGTGTTTGTTCCTCTTTCATCGCTTACTAAATGGCCCGATGTTTGTCACTCAATACGGCAAAGGCCCGGGAACAATAGTCTAGTCTACATAAATACTGTATGAGAGGGGTTCTATAGGCTGGTTGACGGCCCTGTTGTCCTTGTCTCTTAGTTCTGCGAAATGGAGCCTGGCAGACTGTCATCTGGAAGCAGGTAACCACCGCTACTACGGCTACCACCACCATCACCCTGACTCCTGTCCTGCTCTCTCTGACTAAAACTTCCATCGTCTGTCTCTGCCTCAACGTTTGCCTGTTGACCTCTCTCTCTGTCTCTGTCTCTCCTTCTTCTTCTTTCTACTGTAGATTTCTATCTCTCTGTCCTCACGTGAACTCAGTTCATTTTCAGCATCTTGCCTCTCCGGTGTGTACATGTTCTGATGAGTTGAAGCTATGTGTTGCTTTACTGACTGTCTCTCTCTCTCTCTCTCTCTCGCTCTCTCTTTCTCTTTCTTTCTCTATCTCTCTCTCTCTTTCTCTTTCTTTCTTTCTCGTTCTCTCTCCATCTCTCTCTCCCTAACTCCCCCCTCTCTCTCTCTCTCTCTCTCTCTCTCCCTCCCTCCCTCTCTAACACTCCGCCTTTCTCCTATTTCCCCCCCCCCCCCATCTGCCCCCTTGCCTTCACGCTGTCGCAATGCTGCACCCTGGCCACAAGGTGGCAGTAGGAGACATAGTGAAGGTGACCAATGGGCAGCACCTTCCAGCTGACATGGTCATAGTGTCCTCCAGGTCAGCATTGTGTGTGTGTTTGTGTGTTTTTTATGTATGTGACATTGTATGCATTTGCAGATCTGTCTGTGTTGTCAATTTTTTTGTCAAAAGTGTTTAGTGTGTATGTATCATAGCTGTTTTCAAGCTTTATTACAGTGTCCAGGCATAATTAGTATTTCATTGTAATCATGTATTGATGTTTTCAGCATTTTGTTTGTCGCAAATGACGAGTTCTGTCCAATCTTTAAATCTGCCTGTCTACAATCTACTTGTACTGTGAAATCCTTGTACTGTCTGGGATCTATGTCTGGGATATTCTTGTACTGTCTGGGATCTACTGGTAATATCTGGGATATCCATGTACTGTCTGGGATCTGCTGGTAATGTCTGGTGTTCTCTCCACAGTGAGCCACAGGCCATGTGCTACACAGAGACATCCAACCTGGATGGAGAGACCAACCTGAAGATCAGACAGGTAGTAGAGTGAGGCGTGCGTGCGTGTGTGCGTGTGTGCGTGTGCGTGCGTGTGTGTTGCTGTTGCATGCATACACTCAACATGTTTATTTAGCACACACACATTCTCAACACTCCACATCTGACCATTTATTAGTTGTTTAAAGGTGTGTGTGTGTGTGTCCCAGGGTCTCCCCCTCACTGCTGGGCTCCAGTCCCTGGAGGAGCTGATGTCTCTGTCTGGCCGTCTAGAGTGTGAGGGTCCCAACAGACACCTGTACGACTTCACCGGCACCCTGCGGCTAGAGAACCTCAAGTAAGACCCACAGAGGACAATCTTCTCAAGACGTTACTCACACTACTTATAAGGGTTAACCACTTATTATTTTCTCACTGTACTTTAAGACGCCAAATTTCATGTATGTAATGGCATTTGATTTTGTATTGTTAGCAGTTTTAAATTTAGTTAAAATTGGAAAAGCATAAGCGTGCAGAGATGGTTCATTATTTAGGGTCTTTTAAAAGTGAGACTGACCTGAAAATACTTTTTGAAAACTTCGTTTCCCTCAGCCCTGCTCCCTTGGGGCCGGACCAGGTGCTGTTGCGTGGCGCCCAGCTGAGGAACACACAATGGGTTGTGGGGATCATTGTCTACACAGGCCACGACTCCAAACTCATGCAGGTGAATTCAAATCTCTCGTCTTCTGTCGTCTGGGATTTTACATCCATCAAGCTTTCGCCAAGGTTAGAAGGCGTTTATGTTTTTAAATGACAACAACAAAAGTCAGATTGTTGCCAAGTTGCCAAATGAAGAAAAGTAAAGCTGAATTAAACATGCATGATTTTTGCTGCAAATAAAAATAAAATGTCTTTCTCTGCTGTGTGTCTCATCTTCTTTCACTTTCTTATATTCCTATTTTTCTTTTCTCTCTGTTTCGCTCTCTCCCACCCCCCCGGCCCCTTGCCAGAACTCGACCAAGGCGCCCCTGAAGCGCTCCAACGTGGAGCGGGTGACCAACCTGCAGATCCTGGTTCTGTTCTGCATCCTGCTGGTCATGGCGCTGGTCAGCTCGGTGGGCGCTGCCATCTGGAACCGCCAGCACACCGAGGAGGCTTGCTGGTACCTGTCCCGTGCCGGTGAGCACACACACACACCCATTACTATTACTAGTATCACCACCATTACCATTACTAGTATTACCACCATTACTATTTTACATGGAGTCATTTAGAAGACACTTTTATTTGCTTGCAAGTTAGGCTGAGAACAAGCAAAGCCTGCAATCAAAATTGAAGTAGTAATGTAGAAGTCAAACACACCTATTTTGGATTTGACCTCAAACTGTGTGTGTGTGTGATAAGGTAATGGTGGATTATACCCCTTGTGCATTTCATTGGTTCGATTAAGCAGAATCTCAGAAAGGAGGTAGGTTGTTGTTGTGATCATTTATTGTGTGTGTGTGTGTGTGTAGGCGACATCTCCACCAACTTTGCCTACAACCTGCTGACCTTCATCATCCTCTACAACAACCTGATCCCCATCAGCCTGCTGGTCACTCTGGAGGTGGTCAAGTTCACACAGGCACTCTTCATCAACTGGGTACGCTACTGTGTGTGTGTGTGTGTGTGCCTACGTCTGTGAGCATGTGTCTGTGTGTGTTTGTGCAGTAGATGTGTTTTTAAAAACTGTTTTTTTTTGTTTGCATTAATAATTTTTTCGCCTGGCCCAGGATGAGGAAATGTACTATGCCGAGACAGACACACCGGCCGTGGCCCGAACGTCCAATCTGAATGAAGAACTCGGTCAGGTGAGAGCAAGCTCCTCCCACTGTTGGCTTTTATAAGAAACTAAATGATCATTGACTACTCCTTCTCCTTGTTTTAAATCAGGTATTCGGTACCAAAATACAAGTTTGATATTTTGTTAAATACATTTTATTTAAAATGAATGAACCAAGAATCAAATTCATGGGGAACACGTTGGGTTTTCCCCTGCCTCTCTACTCCTTCACTAATGAGCTTGTGTCGAGAGTATTGCCTTTCAATGAAAACCAGTCCATTCAGTCTTGTCTTGCCCCGTCTCTCCTTTCTCCCCTTATCTCCTCTCGTCCCTCACAGGTGAAGTATCTCTTTTCTGACAAGACGGGAACTCTGACCTGCAACGTCATGAACTTCAAGAAGTGCACCATTGCTGGGATTACATATGGGTCAGTCTCCTCTCCCCTTCCTAGAGTCTAATTAAATGTTGTTTTTCCGAAAGTCGCCTGTCGGGGCCGCCACTGTCCCTTAATTAACCTCTATCAGAATAACTTGACTATCTCAAGTAAAACCTAATTTATATAAACGCCATGGCTGTGCGTGGGCGTCCATGATGTGCACTTCACCTAACTGCACATTTAGGTGAAGTGTGCTCACTTGGACGTTGAGATTGGACGATCGGGCCATGGCGGTCTGTCTCGGCGTAGTACATTTCCTCATCCTGGGCCACTATAAATTCTGCTTTATTCTGCTCTAGTTCATTTAAACTATACACGCCTCTTGCTCTATCATTTTGTATATATTAATCCATTTACATTTTATTAATCAAATTACCTAATTTTTGTACTGATCCTTTACTAGACCTGTTGCATAATTTAGCGATCAGCCGAGGAGATGTATCCTCTACTTTGCTTGGATGTGAGAAGGACTAATCAACTTATCTGCTGATTGATTTCTTTTGCCCTAAACCCTCCATCTATGGCCTCAGCCACTTTCCTGATCTAGAATGTGATCGTTCTATGGAGGACTTCAGGTCAGTTGGCCCTCCTCTCCCCTGCCTCTATTCTCACTGTGTTGTTCCAGTGTTCCTATTAACTATTACAAATATCATTTGTTACACTGTTACGTTCCTAACTCGGCAAGTAGATGTGCTAACTCAACTGCCCCGCTATCTCACTAGTGCTTAGTTTTGATCAATCCAAGTACTTTTTTCAACATACGAAGAATGCAATTTCTCATGGTTACGGTTGTTCTGTATTATACCGTTCTATTATATTAGGTATTGTTATCCTGTGGCTCAGTCTTCTCCTGTTCTTTCTCTCTCAGCCAACTTCCACCCAACAGCAATATCTCCATGGAGTTTGACGATCCCACGCTGATCCAGAACATCGAGAACCACGTAGGGCTTTGTGATTTGTTTTTTCCTGAAGGGATTTTTGAATAAATGTATTAGTATAACAAAACAACAGGCAGATTTGCATGCATCCATTTTGATTGTAGGTTTAATCACATTTGCATCTTTGTAATCGTGTGTGTGTCCGTGTGTCTGTGTGTCCGTGTGTCCATGTGCTGTGTGTATTTCGTGTTTGTGTGTGTGTGGCCTGTTTCTGCGTATCCAGCCCACGTCGCCTCAGATCTGTGAGTTCCTGACCATGATGGCGGTGTGTCACACGGTGGTGCCTGAGCGGGAGCAGGACCAGCTCATCTACCAAGCCTCCTCCCCTGACGAGGGGGCACTGGTCAAGGGAGCCAAGGGCCTGGGCTTCGTCTTCACCGCCCGCACCCCCGACTCTGTCATCATCGATGCTGTACGCGTCTTTGTTGAATACTTGATTCTGATTGGTCAATTACAGCATTCTACGGTCTGTTACTCCTGAATAGCAGACCGCTGCTGTGAATTACAGACTTGCTATGGCCGCTATTTCCAAATGTAGAATCTAACAGACTTAATACATAATTTTTAGTCAATAAAATCTGTTTTTGCCATGTAGTAAGTGTCGGGTCCTTCATCGAAGGTTATTTTTATTTTGTACTTCACAGAGAGGAAAGGAGCAGACCTATGAGCTCCTCAATGTGTTGGAGTTCTCCAGGTAACATCACGCATTACTTTTTTTTAACCCCACCTATCAATCATTTTAATAGCCCTGCTTAATGAGGCCACGTCTGAGACGAAACCTTCTGCTCGTCTGTTTGTTTCCATAGTAACCGCAAGCGCATGTCCGTGGTGGTGAGGACCCCCAGCGGGAAGCTGCGTCTCTACTGCAAAGGAGCCGTATGTCTGCCTGACTAAAATACCTGTTCTATACACTCCAAGGCATTATATTCTTATTCTTATGATGTGCTTAATATTCTTTAATAATCATGCTATGTATCATTTTTCCAGGATAATGTGATTTTTGAGCGGCTGACGGAAGCATCACAATACAAAGAGCTGACCGTGGCTCATCTGGAACAGTTTGCTACTGAAGGTAGGAAGGAAGGAAGCTTGAATCGTGCCCTAGTCATACATCCTCATGCCGTTCCCTCAACATTTTTTAATTACTTGTTGGATACATTTTTAATGGAATAGGATATTTGATAGAACATGGTGCATAATTTATTTGTGTGCAATTGGTTGGAATCTGAAATCCTGTTTGAAAAAAACTAAAATAATTATGATCACACCTAACCAAATGGTCTGTTGCATTAACTAGTTCTGCTTTGCTTAGACAAAACAGTGCATTGTTTCACAACCATGTACATGCATCCATGTATGGACCACCGTAGTTATTCTTAAAGACTGAGCTGTACTTTCCTACTTTCCCACTGTTCTCTATGAGAGAGAGACAGAGAGAGAGACATAGACACAGACAGACCTTTTGCTGAGGATGTTGCCAAGTTGTCCCTCTTCCTCCTTAGGGCTGAGGACGTTGTGTTTTGCGTATGTGGACCTGGAGGAAGCCGCCTACCAGGAGTGGTTGCTGGAGTACACGCGCGTCAGCACCGTGCTCAAGGACCGAGCCCAGAAGCTGGAGGAGTGCTACGAACTGCTGGAGAAGGTATGGAGGAGAGGGTGATCCTAGTGTCCACAGTCTACCCCTAGCGAGATGTCTAGCCCCTACCCACTGACGTAGAGACATGCATCCACATGGAAAACGTTTACTGTAGGTCGCTTTGGATAAAAGCCTCTGGTAAATAGTAATAGCGGAGTAAGTCTTTTTTTCTTAGTCTTAGGTCTTAGTCTGTGAAAATCCCCCTTTTTTCTTGTCATCAGTGGAGTAAGTCCTGCTCTTTCTAGAGTGTTTAAAAGTGGGGGGAGTTCAAAGACATAGCTTCGCAAATCCAAAGCGGTTCTTGACACGTTCAAAAGGTGCCGCATAAGCAGTGGCGTTTCTACATGTAAAATACAGGTGGGGCTAGGCTAATTTTTTATTTTTTTAAATGACGTACCAATGTCCGTGACGTCACCCGTTTGTTTTCACAGTCGTGGTGATCTTTGTAGAGGTTGACTCCGCCTGTTCCCGGCTATCCTGCACAACACAGGACTGTATGTAAAATCTAGTTCAACATCTGACCTGTGGAAGGCAGTAATACGCTAAACGGCTCTAAACCTATCAGTAAACCAAGCTTATGTGGACGGGGTATTAGAATATATTCAAACAAATTACGGGGCATTTTAAATTTGTTTGAAATTCATTTTTGGAAAAAGTTACAGCCCTAAAATATTACAAATAAAATTGGTAATTTTCAAAAAAGCTAAAGTATTTGAAAATAGAGATTGAGCTTTCTTCATTGGTCTAACTTACGTGTCAGTGTCCCACCGTGCTGTTTGTAGCCCTGGCTTGGTGTGTCCCATTCTCTATTCAGCCCTCAGCTCCACCACAAGGAACTGTGGAAAGATAACCAGGACAGCAGGCAGGTACTGGGGCTATCACAACCATTACAAATAAAATATACTTTAACACTATTCAGTATGCTGGGCTTTTGGTTTTTGAACTAAGTGACTGTTATCCATGTATCATATATATGTAATTAATAAAGTACATTAGTGCAGCTTTTAATGTTTTATTGCTGACATCAAAACATTGCAATAATGAAAGTATAGTTTTTAAACTTTAAACTAAGCTTCCACAAACCTAAAATGACACTAGTGCAAACAGCTGTAAGAGCTACTATAAGAACCCAATATCATGTTACCATGGAGACCTCCCATAGGCCTAGGCAGTGTCCTGGAGGAGAAACCAAAGATAACAGCTGTGAAAGAAAAGATTCAGAATGGCCTGTCTTGGTTTAAAGCCCACTCACCACGACAAGGTGCAGGCCAGGAGTGGGGACATATAAGACGGGACAAACATAAACAGACACAACATTGACAAGAACAACGCTTAACTGTCACTGTGTAACATGGCAGAAGGTACCGCAGCACAACCACCATCTGTGATTTACAGGAGACATCCGTTGTCTCGTCGGCCTGTACAGCAACACATGATGTCTCGTCCACTTGTTCAGCTGTCCCTGTCCACTTCATACATACAGTCTAACAGTTGGTCCTGTATGGTGATGTCCCTTTGAATACGGGCTGAGCGTCATAGTGCCGCTGAAGCCGAGCATCGCCCTCACACACCGTCTCAAAAATACACCGGAATATCCCCGGATTCAGACCGCCGACTCGTCGTGACCCCGCAGTGCTGTCTCACATTTCCCACACAGTTTAATACAAGTGATGATCCGACCGAGTACATACCTGTTTTCGTTTGCGTACCTCCGACATGCTTGTTAGCAACTTCTCACACGGCGCACACGTGAGGACGAAGTCACTCGAGTCATGACTCATCACGCCGCGCCGCACACTACAGCCAATAGCTGCGAACAATGAAATGACGCTGTAGCGGAACGAACCATATATGTCCATACAGTGCCGGTGGGGATAGCCCTACCATAGGAAAAATATTTTTCTCCGTCCACTTCAACGGAGAACATGCTGAGCATGCGCAGTTCAATTTTTCAAGTCCCAATACACACTACCATTAGACAGGTGGGGCTAGCTCCACTTAAAGCCATTTCTAGCCCCACCAGCCCCCCTCAGGCTGAAGAAGCAAGCTAGGGTCGACTAAAAATGAACTAAAAGCGCCAAACTTATTATTTTACAGTACTTTATGGGGAGATTTTTTTGAAATATATATATTTAAAAAAAAATTATATATAATGTTTTTATTTTTTTATTTTATTTTATTTTATTTTTTTTATTTTTTTTTTTCTTGTGAGAGTAGGTGGGGCTCTGCCCCACCTGCCCCTAATGACCAGTCGCCACTGCGCATAAGTGGATATTGTGGTTATCGACATCGTTTTGGGGTTTCTGACGTTTTCCGCTTGTAACCAGCAGGGGGCAGAGTGTCCCCAGCTATCTCTCTCTCACCATAACCCGGCCACCCTGCTTCTCTTAATTGTCATCTTCGGTTGAAACTAAGCAAAGGCACTAAGTGCTCTGTCACACAGGAGGGATGAGTGTGGAATGCCACTGTTGTTTGTTCACACAGGTAGCAAAGTTCAAATAAACAAGGGGAGAGAGAGGTAGAGGTTTCAGAGTATATGAATCCACAGCAATAACAGGCAAATTAAGAATTTGGTTGGAGAATAGTTTCTATAGTTCAACGTGTGGAGAAGTTAAATGCCAGAATTAGAAGAGGAATTGGTGGTGGTGGGGGGGGGGGGCTGCAGACTGTTAAACCACAAGGCTAATTACCGGCCCTAGCATGCCAAGGTCCTCATAAAAACTGGAGTCAACAGCACTGCAGTGTTACCTTGTACCGTGTGTGTGTGTGTGTGTGTGTGTGTGTGTGTGTGTGTGTGTGTGTGTGTGTGTGTGTGTGTGTGTGTGTGTGTGTGTGTGTGTGTGTGTGCGTGCATAGAAGCATCCATCTGTAGCGGTGTGTGTCTGTTAGTGTTCCTGTGAGCCTAATGGGGGTTACATGTGTGTTTAAAATGCCAAACAAATTGAAGGAAGTGCGGGGTTGGGGGTGGTGGAAAGAGTGGCGGGGGGGGCTTCTTGGCCCCATAGACACAGAGGCCCCAACGTTTCTTGTAATTAAAAACTATCAACTGAGTTCAGTGCTGTCGCCCTGGTCCTGCGGATTAGATGAACAAACACATGACGTCTTCGGCTCGACCCTAATGGCGCGCACACATTCTGGCTTTTCAGAACTTCTTCTTTGTCTTTGTGTTGAGTACATTTTTAAGTCAATAGTCGTCATTTATACTGTAGCCATTTAAGCCCTCTCTCGCTTTTTCGTGTCTTGCTAACTTTTGCAATCATGGCAATCGCTTACTCTGTTTGTCCGTCAGCTTTGTATTTGACGGCATGTATCTCTCTCTCCTGTGTCTGTGTGTGTGTGTGTCTCTGTTTCTATGTCTATCTCTCTCTCGGTCCGTCTGTCCCTTCTCTGTTTCTCTCTCTCTCTCAGCCCACTCTCTCTCCCTACTCTGTCTCTGTGTCCCTCGCCCTCCTCCTCCACCGCCAGAACCTGATGCTGCTGGGGGCCACGGCCATCGAGGACCGGCTGCAGGCCGGGGTGCCCGAGACCATCGCCACCCTGATGAGGGCCGACATCAAGATCTGGGTGCTGACGGGTGACAAGCAGGAGACGGCCATCAACATAGGTGAGGGGAAGGAATTTGGTGCTACAGACTAAATATATAATGTATGCCAAACATTTGGTAGGAATGAAGTGAATCGTAAGTGATCACATCTAGAAGGATGTTAGAGTTTAGAGGTTGCACTGCGTTTACAAACCCAATATCAATGAATCCTGTCTCTTCTTACTGTCTTTATTTTTATTAGTACATAGTGTTCCCAGAAACTATTTCTGTGTTTGTTTCTGTTAGCATTTACACTGGAATGCATATCTATAATATTACTAGATATTTAACATGGCATCTGAAGAGATGAATTGGAGAGGGACTAATGTGTGAATATAGACCAGTGGGTGAATTTAGAATAACCCAGGAAGGACTAATATGGAGACAGGAAGCAGAACACTGTTCACACTCACTTAGACTTAGAGCCGCACGTTGCCGCGGGAAACAGCTCCCAAAGCGCTTGTGTAACTTCACTCATGCCCGGCTCGCCTGCGTCATGTTTCTCATGTGTGTTTTGATTTGTTTTCGCTTAACCATGTGAATCCAATCATGGTCCTAAACCCCGCCCCCTCTAACCACACATACACCACTGTGTGTGTGTGTGTGTGTGTGTGTGTGTGTGTGTGTGTGTGTGTGTGTGTGTATCAGGTTACTCCTGTCGCCTGGTGACACATGGCATGTCCCTCATCATCGTCAACGAGGACTCTCTGGATGTGAGTACACATACACACACACACACACCTCCTTCCCTCCCTTTACAGTATTGTACAGTATTGACATTGTGTGTGTGAGAGAGAGGGGTTTCTCGGTGGGGAATGATTTAAGTGGGTGGGGGGAGGGTTGATCTGCAGGAGGTTACCGTGGGAACCAGGGTGTGGTGCTCTCCCCAGATTGGTGGGTGGGACTCTTTGTCTGTGCACAGGTGGAGGTAATTACAGTGTCTGGTGTCCTATAGGAGAAAGGGATGAAAGGAAGACGGATACTACTGCCACTATCACTTCTCTCTCTCTCTCTTTCTCTCTCGTTCTCTTTCTCTCTCTCTCTCTCTTATTCTCCCTAATATCTCCCTCTCTTGCTCTCGCTTTCTTGCTCTCTCCCTCTCTGGCTCTCTCCCTCTCTTGCTCTCTCTGCCTCTCTTGCTCTGTCTACCTCTCTTGCTCTCTCTCTCTCCCTCTCTTGTTGTCTTTCTCCCTCTCTCTCTTTCAATTTTCTACTGGTTTTGCTTCATCTGTCAAAACCCTGACTTAAGCATATAATGAACACAACACACACACACACTACTAATTCATTTAGTAACCAAGTACATTTTTTAAATGTAAACCGACAAATATATTTCAATAAGTCTGTTTTTGATTATGTTTTCTGGTGCTGTTTATTCTGTGCGTGTGCGTGTTGCTCTGCATGCTTACTTCACACATCCCTGCTCCTCTAAGTGGATTGGTTACTGTCATGTGAGAACAGACACAGACACATATGCACACTGACATTACCACCCCTCAGAGGCATGCACATACACTGCGTGCTCCATTTTACAGGGCTTATTTATCTAAGAGTAAAAGGCGAATCGTGTTTATGAAATGTGAGTGTAGCTACGTCGCCTATGTTAATCTACCAAGGCATGTATGTATTTATGTATGCGTTCATGTTTATGTGTGTGTGTGTGTGTGTGTGTGTAGCCTTGTGAGGACTTTTGTGGGCCCGTTGGGGTACATTAAAATAAAATGGCCGGACGCCTAAGTTTACAGTCGTTATTTTATTTTTGTGTGTGCGTGTCCGTGCGTGCGTGCGCGCGCCGGTACCACCACAGCTGATTGACACCAGACCTGAACCAGGGCCCCTAGTTGTATTAGCCTGCGTTTTATTTGTTTTACCAAAATGCTTGCAAAGGCGTTGACTGTCGAAAAATGCCTGGTGGTTCTACTCTTAATATAAAATAACAATGATAATGTTGAATTGCAGCTTTAGTCGCTTGAATTGAATTTCAGTTATTTGACAGTAATCCTGGCTAATTGAATGAGCTAGGCTAAAGGCTAAGCAGAGCAATGCTGAAGTGTAATAACTCTCAGGTCTTGCGGAAGAAGTGCAGCTTCAGCCACTAAACGCTCCGCCGGCCGCTCTCGACTACGCAAGTCATGCAGTCTCTTCACTTTGTAGTGGATGCAGAAGCACAAAGGATGATGGGACGGCATCTGCTCACAGAGCGTAAAAAAAACAGTTGGGACAAAAGTTTGGTTAAGTTTTGGTTAACTTCATGCTGGGCATGTAGTTTGTGACATTATAGGTGTACATTTGATTGGACAAACATTCAAGCTCTGGCAAACTCTTTCATATGAAAGGACTTTCATTTCCTGGTTCCAGATTCCCGGCACCCAGTAAACTGGCTTCCTGTTAAACCTGGGAGCCCGGACAACACTTTGGTAGCCACCAGCTTGTGGAATTAAAAACAGGCATCGTGCAACAACACTCGGAGCAAACTGAGCCTGTCAGGGTTGAACATTAAATACCGGTTAACTTTGTTAGTGGTTTTGAGGCCTGACCAGGCCAGTGGTCGACCTCAGTCTAATGTACTGGTCAGCCCACAAAACATTCAGCACTCCCAACACTTGCCGCTGGGTTCCGGTCCAGACCAGACAGGCTTCTGAACCCTCACTTTTTTCTTTTCTTGCTATTCAAACTCTTTGAAAAGTAAAAACTTTAAAATTCAAAAGAAGTATGACAAAGTGATTTAATAAAGTCTTCTGACAGGA
The DNA here is from genome assembly GCA_030340625.1 of Merluccius polli. Classification (NCBI taxonomy): domain Eukaryota; kingdom Metazoa; phylum Chordata; class Actinopteri; order Gadiformes; family Merlucciidae; genus Merluccius; species Merluccius polli. The sequence continues at coordinate 40,047 of JAOPHQ010006099.1, forward strand.
GTCATAATGGCCAAGTTGGAAGGAAGTAAAAACGGGATACTGACTTGGTTCCCATTAATCACAGATACTGACAGGTACTCAGTATAACACATTTAAATGTATGCAATGTAAAGATTATCCTATTGTCGTGTGTGTGTGTGTGTGTGTGTGTTCGTTCCATGGTCACTCTAAGTGTTTTTGTGTGTGACTTCAGAGAGGTGTGTGTGTGTGTGTGTGTGTGTGGGGGGGGGGGGGGACTGGTGCTCGTCGGCCCAGATGAAAGCAAAGCCGTCTGTGTGACATTTATCTTACACCACACTTAAAATAACTTCACTGGATAAAACACAGGTGTGTGTGTGTGTGTGTGTGTGTGTGTGTGTGTGTGTGTGTGTGTGTGTGTGTGTGTGTGTGTGTGTGTGTGTGTGTGTGTGTGTGTGTGTGTGTGCGCGCGCGCACTGGTGAGCTATTGAAGGACCTGTATCTTGTTTCCTTATCAACTTCTCACCTCTGGATCAACCTTTCACCCCATTTCTATTAATCTCCTCATTTTTCTCCCTTCTAGTGGCCTCTCGCTCTCTCTCTCTTCCGTTGTCACTCTCTTGCCTATACTATGTCTTCCCCACACCATGACCTCCATATCTGTCAGCACTGTCCTATGCACAGGAAGAGAGTGCACAGTGTGTGTGTGTGTGTGTGTGTGTGTAAAATCACATGAAAGCGAGCATGAACAAGTGAGCCAGCGTGTATATTTCTCTGTTGAGGAACAGGAGTGGGTATAAAACAGGGCATGTGTTTATAAGTGTGTGTGTGTGTGTGTGTGTGTGTGTGTGTGTGTGTGTGTGTGTGTGTGTGTGTGTGTGTGTGTGTGTGTGTGTGTGTGTGTGTGTGTGTGTGTGTGTGTGTGTGTGTGTGTGTGTGTGTACACATACACGCACACAGTAGAGGGAGAGAGTGGTGTTGGGGGCACTGAAGGTGGAAGATCGAGAGACACACAGACAGAGAGAGAAACAGACTGAGACATTGAGAGAGAGACAGAGATAGATGGAGAGAAAGGGAGACGCAGAGAGATGGCTGGAGAGACAGATGAAGACGGAGAGAAAATGATTCAGAGAAACACAGAGACAGACAAACACACAGACGGACAGAGAGACACACACGGAGGGAGAGACAGGCAGACACGGAGACGGACACACACAGATAGAGACAGCGGGCAGAGACACGCATAGTGACAGACACAGAGAGCGAGGGAGGGCGAAAGAGAGACAGACCGACAGATAGACGGACAGACAGGCAGAGACACGTCACAGATTGACAGGCACAGAGAGGGAGGGAGCGAGACAGACGGAGGACCGGGTCTGCAGGGCGAGTGGAAGGTGTTGAGTGGTAATGTGCTCCTTTTGGCGCCCCTCCTCGTCAAAACAAAGAGCTGCGAGCGTTGACTCCTGGGTAAACGACCTTGGACGCTGGAGCTGTGACATGCTCCATATGCCCTCTTCAGACGACATGCCACACACAGACTGACACATGCTCACACACACACAGACTGACACCAACACAAACACACACACGCAGACTAAAACCAACACACACAGACTGACACCAACACACAGACTGACACACGCTCACACACACACACACACACACACACAAATTCAATTCTTTTTTGTGTAGTTTTTAAGTAAAATAAACACAATGGAAACATGTAAAACAGACAGGTGACAGGTTGCCTGGTGCATGTAGAAGAGGTCTCTGTTGGTCTGACAGGCTGTCCAACCGCCCGCAGCAGTGCCCTCAACTCCCTAGTAGAAAAAGCAGTCTGGCTTAATTTCATTTTTTACATTTCGTATTTTCAAATGTTAAATTAGGTTTATTTTTAGGTTACTTTTTCACGTTTTCTTTCCTCCTGTCAAATCAAAGGCCTACCTTGGCACATGAAACGCCGGCATATATTTCCATTCCCCAAACAAGTGGATATCAATATCTAAACAAAGTTAAAAGAAGAAAGACATAATAAAAGACGTATGTGTAAAAGCCGCATACAACGCCGCTTGTGTTTCGTGGGTTGCCCTCTTCCATCATCCACGGCCATAAATCTCTCTTCTGTGATCACGCACAGCTACCACACACACACGTTACATGGTAGTATGTTGACATATGATATTTCTCTCTTTCTGGCACCGATAGACGAACACACATGTGGGTCACAGCGATCGGCTTGATCGCCATCCGTCTTTTCCCACAATCCCCCTGTGTTGGCGTTCCACTGCCCGCATCACAAGCCTTACGCAAACATCCCCACTTCTGTGTTCATTAATCATCTCCGCACACATACATACATACATACACACACACACACACACACACACACACACACACACACACACACACACACACACACACACACACACACACACACACACACACAGGCACACTGAATATGTACACACACATTTGCTTTTACCCTCGGTACACATTATACTTGAGCTTAACAATATTGCAGTTTTGAAAATGATCTTAAAAAATATGTGTACACACATCTGGCCCATCTGTCTTTTTTTCCACACAAACACATGGTAAGACAACACACATACTTAGTGTGTGTGTGTGTGTGTGTGTGTGTGTGTGTGTGTGTGCGCGCGCACGTGAGACAGCAGAGGATGTGGGTGTTTGTTTTCACAGATGTGCAGGCTGATAATTACACAGCATATTAAATCTCAGTGGTGACAGAATCTGCACTTCAGATATGAACACTATCTCTGTGCCGTTCACTTCCCACAAGCCTTCCTCTCGCTCTTGCTCTCTGTGTCGCTCTCTCGCTCTGTCTTTTTCTCTTTGTCTCCCTCCTTTTCTGTCTCTCCTTTCTGTCCATCCTCTCTCTTCTGTCTGTTTCTGTTTTTTTCTCTCCCTCCCTCCCTCCCTGCCTCTCTTCTCTACTTCCTCTTATCTTTTTAATGCCCATAATCTTTTACTCTTTCTCTGATTTATTCTGCTTATCCCCTTCCTCTTCCCCCCTGCTTTCTCCTCATCTCCTTCCTTCCTTCTACTCTTATGCCCTTGTACCCTGCCAGGTGTGTGTGTGTGTGTGTGTGTGTATGCGTGTGTGTGTGTGTGTGCGTGTGTGCGTGCGCTACTCTTTCAAATGCACACAGGGGCCTGGAACAAATCACTGTTGTGTGCGTGTGTGTGTGTTGTAGGGAAACATGTGATGAGAGAAAGTGACCTGCGAGATCTCACACCAGCTGCCCCCGCCCCCTCTCAACACCAGTACCCCCACCTCACCCAATCCTCTCGCTTCTGATTTTCAAGTCCAAATATAAACCTCATTGAATTCCACACACAAGGGATCAGCATGTTTTACAGTGTGTGTGTGTGTGTGTGTGTGCATGTGTGTGCATTACACTGTATTTCTGGAAACGGCTTACGTGTGTATTCTTATGTCAGGCTTTCCCAGCTCAGAAGCAAACACAAAATAACATTTACATTGGAACCAAAAATGTCCATGAGTGAGATTCTGACAAATTGCAAAACCAATCCTTGATTGCGGCAGTGGTTTTTATTTTTAAATGCGGGATATAATACCGTGAGAAAAAATATTTTTTCCCCCTTAACTAGGTTCTGTTTGTGTATATTGCATCGCTGTCTTATGTCAGGACACATCCAGTGTTCAAGCGTTGGCTTTCATCTTAGAGCATGGATTAACTGTAGCCTCTGGTCGCTAACTTTGTGCGCTAACTAGTGGTTACCTGAGCCCAGTCATCACTGTAGCTTCCTTTAGCTTAGGCTTAGCATTTGGCCGACCTTAGCGAAGGTTATTACCCCTCCCTAGGTGCCCCTAAGTTAGCTTAGATACATAGTTCTGCTATGACAAGTTGCTCTCAGCTCAAATCAGTGCTAAGCTATTGAGCCGTTGGTAGTAGTTAAGGAATGTGTGTGGGTAGTTAATAAGGACTGTGCGTGTGCCTATCTTATTTTATATAAGTTTAGTTTTTTTTTTAGCAGATTATTAAACGGGTCCAGATCTTACAGTCTATAACTGTATTGTATGTTTGTATGTATGTATTGATGTAGCGTTGAGATTTGGGTCTGTGATGTGGTTGATTATGAATCACAGGCTCACCTCCGGCCTCCATTTCGGGGGGGGCCACAGAGTAATGTAATGGTAATGGAGCGTTGTGCAAGACCTTTTTAAACCCAGGGATTTCACACCGCGTGTTTGTATATCGTCGGTTTTGTTTTCTCACTGCTTATCCAAATGGTGAGCAGCCGAAACTATGTCGAGTGTCTTGTCTCCGTTCCTGTGCGCTGAGGAGGGGTCAGAACAAGCAGTCTCATACAACCCTGCGAGTGTGCGGCCTCTCATCCTCGGCCGTCATACGTGTTCCACCGCCTGCACATTTCACACATGCGCCCCCGCTGCGGCGTGCACATGCATGTCCCCGAGCTTCTTTCCAAACGTGCAATCATGCAGAGGCGCGCGTGCGCACGCACACAGACACAAACACACACACACACACACACACACACACACACAGGGGCCAAACGCTTTGATTTCCACAGCCCTGACAACCCTGTAATCTCTCTGAAATCCGTTCCATTATATTTTGTTTTCCTTCTTTACTCCTGTTTTGGAAAAGGTGAATGCAAACAGGCATTCCAGAATACAAAGCAAAACACACACGTAGCCCAGCGCTGAGAAAACAAGAGCACAGAGGACATTTTTCTTTACTTTTTTTTTTAAGGAAGAGAGGAGGAGGAGGCGGAGGGGTGGTGGTGAGTGGGGATGGCATGTGTGCAATGCTGTCAGCAGGAAAAAGAGTATGCATTGTTCATGTGTGTATATTTGTGTGTGTGTGTGTGTGTGTGTGTGTGGGGGTGCGTTGTTCTTTCTCTCGACTCGCAAGCTGCATACTTGGGTTGGGTCATCTCGTTGCGGGTCACAGGGTCGTTTAAGGTCGACTGCCCACTGATAATGAACCATGTACATTTTGGCGACGGCTAGGTTACTTTATATGCCATGGCGTGTAGACTACTATTTTTAGTTGTGTCAGGGGGCGGGTATTGTTCTGTCTTTGTAGTATGAATTCCACTAGTATTAACCTTGTCCAACTATTTGGTATCCTGTAGCTCTACAGTATCGGTATCAACAAAGCGTCTCACTCAGGGTCCAAAATTAACACCTGCCACCAGCCAATGGTTGATAGATTTGACCGTTTGGCAGGTACATATAATGCAGGGTTACATGTTAAAACAATTGCTTGGCCGGTAGATTTTTCCACTCTGGCAGGTAAAAAGTTCATTTTAATTTTGGACCCCTCTTACTTGAGTAACTCTTCCAACTGTCGGAGTGGGATTTAAAGAATAGCTGCTTTGGATTTAATTGATTTTAAACTCAATGTTGTTGTTTTTGCCATTATGTCTGCCCGACCGTTACCTTGGTTAGTCCCAGAGTCCCTCTTCATGTGTCCCTGCTCTGGGTTTCTTCCTGTTCCCGCTAGGCTTTATGGGAGTTTTTATTTTTTTTACCCATGATCCTTCTGGGGCTTAGTGGTCAGGGAGGGAGAGTCTAATCTCATCTAAATGGGGCTCTTTGAAGCTCTCTGATTCTGTAATTATGATAAATTGCTCTAATGTATAAATAATCCAGACCTTGCTCCGTTGTAATGTGTACATACAGTTTATATTCATCTGGATACAATTAGTCAGCAGGGGGGACTAATATCAAGTTTTAATGTCTGTTAAAAAAAAAAAAAAGTGTGTAGTTCCTGGTTTATATCCGTTTTTTAAACTGGGCTAAAGTAATTTTGCTGTTGGAGACCAATATATAAACAATGGGGCCAAGCAACTGATAAAAATGTTGTTCCTGTTGTGTAGTCAATTACTAAACAGGAACAATGTAGTACTACTACGTTTACTTACTTTAGTAGTCTCGACTGTAATGTCCCCGGACCTTGTTGACTTTTCTCATTAACATTGAGAACGTCTGTGAATTATAATTAGGTTTCAGTTGATCAAGTTGTGTTCGCGTGCAGGCGTGTGTGTGTGTGTGTGTGTGTGCGCGTGCGTGTGTGTGTGCGTGTGTGGCCCTCGGTAGTTTATAGCATCACCACATGGTTTCCATTACATCTCTGGCATGTTTGTTTTCCCTATTAATCCCCTTTTTCCTCTTTTATCAACAAGTACATCAAAACTGCCCCAAACGACTGGCCCATAAAACACAAACACACACACACGCACACACACACACACACGCACGCAGACCATTAAAAATAAATGATGGACCCTCTACCATCCCCTTATAACATTCTCAGAGTAATTCTTCAGTTAGCATTCCCTCTCTTTTTATTTTCCTTGTTCTCTCCTTCCTCATGAATTAAAAGACGCTCCGTGTGTGTCTGTCTGGGAGCTATATAAAGCTAGCAACACATGCATGTGTTTCTGTATTATGTAAGCTGTGTAGACCAGTTATAGCCCCCACACACTCTATGTGAAGCGTTTTGGGTGCCCTGAAAAGCGCAGTATAAACGCAATCAATTACTATTTAAGAAAGGCATAATGTACAGCCAGCAAAATAAACCCTGACTGTGTGATGCAGGACCCCGACGCAAAAATAAATCAATAATTTGACACAAAATACAACGACAACAAAAATGATTTAAAATTATTTTATTGCTTCTGCTTAAAAAAAAGGGTCCGTTAGATTCTACGGTTGGAAATAGCGGCCATAGCATAGGTCTGTTCTTCACAGCAGTGGTCTGCTATTCAGAAGTAACAGACCGTGGAATGCCGTAATTGACCATTCAGAATCAAGTTTTCAACAAAGCCGTGTAATAACCTAATTTAACCGTGTATGTCCCGCTGTAGGAAGGAGTGGTTCTTAAGGCGGACCTCCGATTGTAATTCTGTATTGTACAGAAGCTAGCTAGGCGCCGGTTCGCCAGATGCAGGCTTCACGTGAAATAACCTGTGTAACCAACAACTGGCCCTGATGTCTTCCAGCTGCCCTCCCTGTGGTTCTGACCTTTGCAACAAATTGGCTTGTGTTTACAAGTGCGTGTGCGTGTGCGTGCGCGCGCCTGCGTGCCTGCGTGCCTGCGTGCCTGCGTGCCTGCGTGCGTTCTCCATCATGCCAGGGACCTAGTAGTGTCTATGTGCGGCATGAAGCGAGACGTGTATAAACGTCAGTCGTAACAACCACTACCAGACCTGCTGGGTTTCAGGACTGCAGTAGGCGCTGGGGTTAGGCTAGGTGCTAATATAAGCCACTTTCTGGATTACTGCCCGTGGCTAGGCTAACTAATTAAAGTATGTGTGTTTTGTGTCATGCAAGTGCACCCTTCAGTATGTGTTGTGCCGCAACAACCCACTGCATTAGTTTTGTGCTGCATCAGCTCATTCTGTGCATGTTGTTTACATTGTAGACTAGTAATGTAATGTAATTATAAGTAATTTGAGGTTCCTTGCATTTATAGTAATAGCAAGTAACGGGTAAATGGAGTAGGAGAGTAATGTGTAAACCTGAATGAATGTGAAGTAGCGTAGTGTAAAGAAAAACGTATGGAAAAAATATAAATACATTTTCAATTCAAAGAAGTTGTGGGGGATAACAGCGGTTAGGGTGTCATGTGTCAATAACAACGCCTAGCTAAACGTATACGTTGTAAGTAGCAGCAGCATTTGAGTGCTAGAGTTTGAATCCAAAAGGAATCCACAGTTTCCCCAATGGTTTTGTTTTCTCCCCCCCCCCGTAGGCGACACGCGCCACCCTGATGTCCCACTGCAACTCGCTGGGCGACTCGCTGCGCAAGGAGAACGAGCTGGCGTTGGTCATGGACGGGCAGACGCTGAAGTACGCCCTCTCCTTCGAGCTGCGCCAAGCCTTCCTCGACCTCGCCCTGTCCTGCAAGGCCGTCATCTGCTGCAGGTAGGGCACACGCAGGATGGTGCGCGCGTGTGTGCGTGCGCGTGTTTCTTACACAGATATGTTGAATACTCGATTCTGACTGGTCGAGGCATCGTGGGCGGCATTGTACGGTCGGTCATTTCTGCATAGCGGTCCGCTGCCATGAATAACAGACTGTTGCTACGGACGCAGTTTCCAACCATAGAATCTAATGGACGATTTTGCGTCGGGGTCCTGCATCACCTTGTCTGGGTTTATTTTGCAATAACGACCGGCTCGCTGTACATTATCCCTTACGTTTTGTATACACATTCACACTCAGACGTGTCTCTCTCTCTCGCGCTCTCACACACACACACACACACACACACACACACACACACACACACACACACACACACACACACACACACACACATACAAACACACTCAAGCACTTACTATACAGAGTGACTGTGTGTTTGTGTATAGATGACATGCGCATATACACACACATACACTCTGTCATTAACCCACTCGATTCAGCATGGACTTCAGAATACCGTGACTAATGCACACCATCTCATCCTCTCCTCTATGATTCTCAATGTAAATCTCTGCTTCCACACACACACACCGAAGACCCTTGCGCAAGTGTGTGTGTGGTGGTACACCGTGTATTGCTGCGTGTGAGTGAATGTTTGTGCCTCGGTGCATGTGAGTGTGTGCATGTGTGTTTGTGCGAGGGCCTCATCATGCCATTGGCCCCGGGTCAGTACATGAAGGAGGAGGATGAAAGGCTGGCTGGCTGGTGGGGGGGGGTCAGTTCCACGCATCCAGCTGCATGGGAATGTCAAAGTCATGACTCACCTAACCATGTTTCTACCCCCCCCCCCATTCTACCACACACACACAAATATGAGTGAGTGTGCACAGCCTTATATACATTTCCATTCATGCAAAGTGGTCTCCCTTCATAGAATGTTTACCATGCATGACCTTATTTGGGCATGTTTCCACTCCACGGCAGCTGTGATGTTTAACAAAAGACTTTCCAGTGTGTGTGTGCTTGTGTGTGTGTGTGTGTGTGTGTGTGTGTGTGTGTAAGAAGAAGTAGGGGAGTAATTGACTCTGTCGTGCATAAAAGCCATATCCGGGCGCAGGTCTCTGAGGCCTCGCTCTCCCTCTGTATTTCTCACTCTCTCTCTCCCGTTGTAACAGCATGCTTGTGTTTAATGAGCTATGGTAGCTTACCATTGGCCTTATTATTCAAAAGCGACTGAGTTGTTCTGTGTGTGTGTATGTGTGTGTGTGTGTGTGTTCAGGTATTTTAATATAATAATAATTCAATAATTATATGCCTCTTAATAATATACTTCATGCGTATGAATAATATTAAAGTGTGTGTGTGTGTGTGTGTGTGTGCACAAGTGCGTGTCGTGTGTTTCCGAATCTAGAGTGTGTTTGTATAACAAGGACTCTGCAGCTCTGTGTTCAGTCTTACTGTGAAGAAGAGCTGTCAACTCCCCAACACCACTTTACACAGAGGACGAGGCAGGCGAGAGACACCCAGGGAGAGCGAGTGGAGAGAGGGGGCGGGGGGGGGGGGAGTGAGGGAGGGAGTAAGGGAGAGTGAACGAGAGAGGTGAGGGAGAGAGATGGAGGGAGAGAACTTGCTGGTAAGAGAGAAGGATGGAGATGACAAGAGCGGGAGTGAGGGACAGAGGAGGGAGATGACGAGCGGGGGAGAGTGAGAAAGAGGGGGACGATGAGAGATTTGTGGTCAAAGATGGACAGACGTGTTCAGTCAGACGTGCAACACACACACACACACACACACACACACACACACACACACACACACACACACACCTAGGCACAAAACAAACAACGCAGGGCTCATCTCATCCTTCAACAGTAGACAGAGCAGCCAAGTCTCTTGAGGGCTTCCCCCTGCAAATTGTGGGTGTGTGTGGGTGTGTGTGTGTGTGTGTGGTCCACTGTCCTCACATATTTAGCAGACAGACCTGCTTTATGGCCTATGGGCTTGGTGCCAGGCCCACAGGTGTGTGTGTATGTGCATGATGCATGTGTGGGTGTATACTTACAGTATATGCGTGCGTGTCTGGTCTGTGTACACATTTGTGCCGAATCATAAAACGCTTCATAATTTGATTTCGGAACATCCTTATCAAAAGGTGCACTGTGTGTGTGTGTGTGTGTGTGTGTGTGTGTGTGTGTGTGTGTGTGTGTGTGTGTGTGTGTGTGTGTGTGTGTGTGTGTGTGTGTGTGTGTGTGTGCTGACCTGTGCTCACATTGAATCACACAGCTGAACATAATTTCATATGATTTTTTTTATCATGGGGAGCATCGAAGCATAAAGTCCATTCTGCACGCAAGGGAGTACACAGCCTGCCCCCCCCAAACCCTTGCTCATCACTCCTTTGGGGGCTGTTGAACCTCTGCTTACCTCTCCCCTTGCTACCCCCACCCCTGTCCTAATCTCTTTCTTTCTTTCTTTCTTTCTTTCTTTCTTTCTTTCTTTCTTTCTTTCTTTCTTTCTTTCTTTCTTTCTTTCTTTCTTTCTTTCTTTCTTTCTTCCCCCCCCCGCCATGAGGGATCATTTGGAAAGTCCCGCATATAGCTGCTCTTATTCATTCTTATTCTTATTCATTTTGATACAATGAATTCCTCCGGCTTTGTTGTTAAGACGATGATGGGAGTCATTTCAAAGCTATATTTAACCTTGTCTCTGGCTTCAACAAGCCTGACAACAGAACAACAAACCTCACACAACACAACACAACACACCCGGTCCGTCACACAACTTAACAAAACTCGACATAACACGACAAACCGCACACACAACAATACTGACAGCTCAACAACCCTCACACAACAAACCTCACACAACAAACCGGCCTACTCTGGCCGGTATCCCCCAAGGGTTGTAACACAGCCTCTTTGAGTTCCTCATTGTCATTGGAGAGACAGAACAAACACACACACACACACACACTTCATACACACAAAAAGACACCTGACCATATGCAATGAACACCCATGCTAAAACACACAAAAACTACCACACACAGGCAGCACATGACATGTGCACATCATACACACCATCACCTCTGGGTCCCCTCAACACACATGAAGTCACGTATACTTGTATACCTAACAGCCACCACACACAAGCAGATGTATACACAAACACCCAAACACAGACTACACACGGTGTCATTAGCCAAGCCGTTAATCATCGTTTTGCGGGAAGCTTGTGAACACAACAGTGTTCAAATCACAACATACTAGAGGCGTACGAGCGACTTTGTGTAAATCTTGACTTTGGCACCCTATCATCAACCTTGATTTCTTCCCTCCTTCAACGTTTCTGTTGTGCTCTCTGCTACCTTTCTATCATTTGTTTCTTTCACGCTTTCTTTCCTATTTCTCTTCTTGTCATTTCTCTTCCTCTTCCCTCTCCTTCTTTCTTTTCCACCCTCTCTCTCTCTCTCTTCCCCCTCCCTTTTCCCACCTCTATCTTTCTCTCTCTACGCCCCTTCTCGCTCTCTTTCCCTCTCTGCCCCCCCCCCCCCTGCCCCTCTCTCTTTCCTCTCCTCTCCTCTCGCCCTCTCCTCCTCCTCTCTCCCCCTCTCTCCTCTGTTATAGTTATCACAGCAGGGCCACTAACCACCATCTCCCTGTTCCCCCTCTAGGGTGTCCCCTCTACAGAAATCTGAGATCGTGGATATGGTGAAGAAACACGTGAAGGCCATCACGCTGGCCATCGGCGACGGCGCCAACGACGTGGGCATGATCCAGACGGCGCACGTGGGTGTGGGCATCAGCGGCAATGAGGGCATGCAGGCCACCAACTCCTCCGACTACTCCATAGCGCAGGTGGGTGCGCCGTGATGCGGTAACGTGACACGCGGGTGGAAAACACACCACACTGGAAGTCACAGAAAATGTGTTAAGAGGGCGACATGTTTAAATCGGGTTTTCAGATTGGCAGATCGAAGGACATTAAACCTTTTAACATTGAACCTGTGAAAATCTGCTACGACTACTCTAATTATTCACTTCATTCATATTTTTCAAATAAAAAATCTAAATAAATGGCATCAGCCATAAATCACTCTAGCAACAAGTGATCATGTTATTAACAACATTCAACAGAAATGGCAAGCTATATCAAAACACCAAGCAACAAGTGATCATGTTATTTAACAGAAGTCCAAGCACATCTTCTCCAAGATACTCTCCATCAAAGAACCGGCACAACTCTGCTGCATCGCTGCGGTCTGTTGACTCGTCGACAGCCAATCACCTCTGCTTGTTTTAACTTGTTTAACTTGTTTGAACTTATCCAAAAAGATTTCGAATGCATTTGTTGCAAGAGCTTCGACTCTTCTGATGGTTGTTGTGTCGGATATCGGTATTTTTTGGATAGACAAAATTATGTTCTTCTCCACTTAACCACATCGTCAAGAACAGCTAGCATGCAGTCTTTCCTTTTTTCACAATCTGTGAAGGGTATCTTTTTTTTTTTCTTTTGCCCAGAGTCCATGCAACACGGAGGGAGGCTGAACCCACGTGATATGTTCCATTGAAGTTAGTGATACGTGATGCGGTGCTTCTCAGATTGGCTTCTTTTGTTACTACGATAGCCTTGTTGCAGATCAAGCATGTGGGTTTTGATCTCACACTACTAAAATAGATATTTCACAGTCCACTCCTTGTTTTTAGCTCTCGAAACTTTGCCACATTAGAGACAGACGTTGGCGTGCGCACAGAGAACGTGCAGGATCATGGGCGGGTTGTGGGGGCGGGACAAAGCGGATAAAATGGTTTTCTATTGGAGAAAATTGAACTGGTTCTCATTCTTGCTCAGAAGATGCTTTTTTTCAGGGAAAATTGATTTTGATTGTTTATGTTCTAATAAATAATTTGCTGGCCGGATCAAAAGGATCCACTGGCCAGATGTGGCCCACGGGCCACCAGTTGAATAGGCATGTTGTCAGTGAACGTCTGGCGGTGTGAGATGTTGTGCGCGCATCAGGATGTTGTTATCCGTGAACGCGGCTTCAGCACAGGAGGGACACGCACACACACTCACATGTGTGCTGATGCATTATGGCACGGATGCACTGTAAATGCATAACGAGCATAAGCGTTTGTTCATATTGTTAAAGTTGCTCCGACGGCTGTAAGTGGAGTTAAGCTAACACACATGTGCGCGCCCCTGTAGAGAGGGCCGCGGACAGCTTGGCGCTCCACTGCTTATAGTAGGTAGCAGCGTTCTGCTAATTATTTACATGTTTTCTCATGGGAAAGGGAAAGCGAGAGGGGGGGGGGGGGTGAGTTATTCAAGGCACTAACTGAAAGCCGGGAGTCTGCACTTATTTTTGCCTTTTTGCTTAATCTCTCTTTCCATCTTAAACTGTGTTTAGCTCTTGCCTCTCTCTCTCTCTCTTGCTCTCTCTTTATCATTCTCTCTCTTTCTTTTTTTCTTTCTTTCTCGCTCTTGCTCTCGCTCCCTCTCACTTTCTGTATTTTCATTCTGACTTAGTCACTTAGTCATTCTGACTTAATTCGGTTAGAATTAGCATAGCACCCATTGATGCCTAATGATGTCCGCCCTGTGTCTTGTTCTGCTCTATGCTCATTGGCAGTTCTCCTACCTGGAGAAGCTGCTATTGGTCCACGGAGCCTGGAGCTACAACCGTGTCACCAAGTGCATCCTCTACTGCTTCTATAAGAACGTAGTCCTCTACATTATAGAGGTAGGCAACGCATGCACGCGCACACACACACACACACACACACACACACACACACTTGTACATTAACAGAGACATTTTGCAGCTGTTTGCCGACATGGTTGACAATGATGGATGAGGTGCCCCGCTGGTGTCTGCTTTCTGTCTTTTTTGCACACACACACAAACACACACACACACTCTGTGTGTGTTGGTGGGGGTGGTTGTGGAGGCACATTTCTGTGCTGTCCCGTCTCTTATGAAGGGGACATTTGTCAGCTGTGCCCATCCTGTGTGTGTGTGTGTGTGTGCCCTGCACCCCCACCCTCCATCACCCTCTGTGTGACGTTGATGATGTCAGCAGGTGCAGACCCTCATGAGACCCCCAGCCCCGCTAGCTTCACTGTCGGCCATTGCGTGCGTGTGTGTGTGTGTGTGTGTGTGTGTGGGCGCGCCTTGGTCCAGTCATGTGATAGGTTCCCCCACCCCTCACAGAGCACCCTAGGCCAGAGGTAATAGGCAGCCTCTCTTCCACTTAGTTGAGATTGCGTGTGTGTGTGTGTGTTTAGCATACCATAGGAATGTGTGTGTGCACTCTAAATGCCGGCCCTAGAGATTTCTTCCTCCTCTATCTGTCCCCGGATCAGCTGGCGGCTCCTGTAACTGTGTCTCATGCGTCTGTGTGACTGCATTAGTGAAAGTGGCCCCCGAGGGCCACTGTCTCCTTCTAACACGCCCGTGTTCGGCTCCTGAGTCTCGCAAACGAAAGGTACTGAGATCCCCAATTTCGACACCCTACCTAGGCATCCTTGAGTGAGATGTCTGGCATCTGCCTACTCTGCCTGACCTGTATGAACTGAATTCACTCTCTCTTTGTAAATGTAGTCCAAATACATTTAATATAATATAATCTTTGAATAAAAAAATATTTGGCGGATGCTTTTATCCAAAGCCTAATACAAAAGTCCATACATTCTTGCCGTGGGAATGGAAGCGCCAACCCTGCTAGTGTTAATGACAGGCTCTACCACTCGCTCTACACAAGACCCTCTCTTACACAACCACGTATTTCATAAAATCTCAGATTAAAAAAAAGACAGATAAAATGAGTTCTGATGTGACCTGATCCGAGCTCTGAACCGTCCAAACCAGTTCTGCCACCTCAGACTCTTCTGGAACTTTCCCAGTCTAACAATCGGATGTATCCCCTCCGACTGCTCATGTGTTCCTCTCACCTCCGTCCCCAAGGCAGTTTCTCTCTCTATTGTCCTCCACTCATCCCCTCTCTCATCCCTCTCTTTGTGGCCCAGCTCTGGTTCGCCTTTGTCAACGGCTTCTCAGGGCCAGATCCTGTTTGAGCGCTGGTGTATAGGACTCTATAATGTGGTGAGTATACCTGACCTCTCTCGCTCTCTTGCTCTCTTGCTCTCTCTCTCTTTCAACGCTTTAGCTCTGTCTAGCACACGCTCTTTCTTTTTCTCTAGCTCTCTCTCTCTCTCTGGCTCTCTCTCTCTAGCTCTTTATCTAGCTCTTGCTCTCTAGCACTGTCTCTCTCGCTCTCTCTCTCGCTAGCTTTCTCGCAATTCAAAAGAGCTTTATTGGCATGGAAAATAAACATTTACATTACCAAAGCAGTTAAAAAGTTAAACAAAGGAAATATATATATATATATATATATATATATATATATATATATATATATATATATATGTATGTATGTATGTATGTATGTGTGTGTATATATATATATATATATATATATATATATATATATAGTACAAGTACAGTAGAGAAATTAGGTAATGGTCAGGATAGGAGTGAGTTAATCAAGCTACTTCTGTCTCTCTAGTTCTCTCTATTGACTGCTGCTTCAAAACAATTTCTTTCAGCCGTAGTCCTTTTGAAGCTTAATCTTTTTCGTTTCATCGTTTGTGTGTGTGTGTGTGTCTGTGTGTGTGTGTGTTTTGGCCCATGTTCTTATACCTGATGTTTGTGTATCTTTACGTTTGACTGCAACTGTTTGCGGTCCGCCTGGCGGCCGCCATTTTGTGCCCCGGCAAAATTCCATCTGATGGAGCCTCTGATTGTGCATGGAGTTGGTTGTCTCTGTTAATGTGTGTGTGTGTGTGTGTGTTTTAACAGATTTTTACTGCCCTGCCACCGTTTACCCTGGGTATTTTCGACCGTCCATGCAGCCAGCAGAATATGCTCCGCTTTCCCCAGCTCTACCGCATCACCCAGAATGCAGAGGGCTTCAACACTAAGGTACACACAAGCACACACACACACACACACACACATAGACAGACTTACACAAACACACATAGACAAACTTACACACACACACATAAATACTCACAGACCAACATGCACAGACACACACAATAATCCCAGCCCTGACCACAGACCACACTATAAGCCACCAAGTGTTGATCTTGAGGTTTCACTTTTTCTTCTGTCGTGTCATGCTCTGGATTTGACTTGTCATGCCTGTTGAGTTATGTCTATGGGTTTCGATGAGTGACGCTGCGGAGAGAGAGAGGGAGACGGGCGAGTGGGCAAACAAGACCCAGGTTGTTTCCATGGCAACTAATGAGATTCATAGGGCCCGAATAAGGAAGCCTTTCATTTTGGAGGGCACACAGCAGTGGCCATAGGTGGGGTGTGTGTGTGTGTGTGTGTGTGTGCGTGTGTACAGGAGGCTAGCTGTTTGATGGTGACGGCGGTTAATACTGTGGCTTCTGTTTTGGTGTAGACTGTTTATTGGCCTTAGCTTACCATTAACCAAATGTTCCACTCTACTCTGTTGTATGTGTCTGTCTCTCTGTCTCTGTCTGTCTGTCTGTCTCTCTCTCTCTCCCTCGCTCAGGTGTTTTGGGGTCACTGTATAAACGCACTGTTTCAC
>JAOPHQ010006100.1:0-63204 GCA_030340625.1 Merluccius polli
GGGGTGATTTAAAACAGAGAGGCGCAGCGGAAGCGTGCTGGGCCCATAACCCAGAGGTCGATGGATCGAAACCATCCTCTGCTAGATGTGTGTTTTATACCACAAAGTCAATTGCAATTTGACATCCAGGTCTAGCCACCTCAGCAAACATGAGGATTTTGGCTCAAATTCAGTGCCCATTTTAGAGATCCGCAACCAGTGTTAGCCAACAATCGTTTTTCACTCTCAATTTTGAGGTGAATCGAGCCTGGGTTTGGCAATTTGAGTCAAATAGTTAGTACTACAAAGCAGAGTGGCGCAGCGGAAGCGTGCTGGGCCCATAACCCAGCGGTCGATGGATTGAAACCATCCTCTGCTAATTTCGGAGTTTTCAATGTTTTAGTCCACCAAATGAATATCTGTTCAATGTATTGGCCACTAAATAAATTGCCATTGACATCCCAGTGCAGCCAATTCAGCAAGCATAAGCCTCCTCACATTCTATGCACATTAAAAATTTTGGTACATATCCATATCCACTCTTTTGAAACCCACCTTTTTCTGTTTCAAACAATGCCAACATCTGGTTGGGATTAACCTTAGTAAACCTTTTGAACTGAAATCAATTTCTTTGCACCATATCTGCCCCAGTGGACTAATGGATAAGGCACTGGCCTCCTAGGCCAGGATTGTGCGTTTGAGACCCATCTGGGGTGATTTAAAGCAGAGTCGGGCTGCGGATGCGTGATGGACCCAGAGGTCGATGGATTGAAACCATCCCCTGCAAGATGAAATTTAACCTCCTGTGTTAGCGTCCTCTGCAAACATGTGGATTTTGCCTGAAATTCAGCGCCCATTTTAGAGATCCGCAACCAGTGTTAGCCAACAATGGTTTTGCGCTCTCAATTATGAGGTGAATCGAGCCTGGGTTTGGCAATTTGAGTCAAATACTCAGTACTACAAAGCAGAGTGGCGCAGCGGAAGCGTGCTGGGCCCAAAACCCAGAGGCGCTGGATCGAAACCATCCCCTGCAAGATGCAATTTGACCTCCTGTGCTAGCGTCCTCTGCAAACATGTGGATTTTGCCTGAAATTCAGTGCCCATTTTAGAGATCCGCAACCAGTGTTAGCCAACAATGGTTTTGCGCTCTCAATTATGAGGTGAATCGAGCCTGGGTTTGGCAATTTGAGTCAAATACTCAGTGCTCCAAAGCAGAGTGGCGCAGCGGAAGCGTGCTGGGCCCATAACCAGAGGTCGATGGATCGAAACCATCCTCTGCTAATTTCTGAGTTTTCAATGTTTTAGTCCACCAAATGAATATCTGTTCAATGTATTGGCCACTAAATAAATTGCCATTGACAACCCAGTGCAGCCAATTCAGCAAGCATAAGCATCCCTCCTCACATTCTATGCACATTAAAAATTATGGTACAGATCCATATCCACTCTTTTGAAACCCACCTTTTTCTGTTTCAAACAATGCCAACATCTGGTTGGGATTAACCTTAGTAACCTTTTGAACTGAAATCAATTTCTTTGCACCATATCTGCCCCAGTGGACTAATGGATAAGGCACTGGCCTCCTAGGCCAGGGATTGTGCGTTCGAGACCCATCTGGGGTGATTTAAAGCAGAGTCGGGCTGCGGATGCGTGATGCACCCAGAGGGCGATGGATTGAAACCATCCCCTGCAAGATGAAATTTAACCTCCTGTGTTAGCGTCCTGCAAACATGTGGATTTTGCCTGAAATTCAGTGCCCATTTTAGAGATCCGCAACCAGTGTTAGCCAACAATGGTTTTGCGCTCTCAATTATGAGGTGAATCGAGCCTGGGTTTGGCAATTTGAGTCAAATACTCAGTACTAGAAAGCAGAGTGGCGCAGCGGAAGCGTGCTGGGCCCAAAACCCAGAGGCGCTGGATCGAAACCATCCCCTGCAAGATGCAATTTGACCTCCTGTGCTAGCGTCCTCTGCAAACATGTGGATTTTGCCTGAAATTCAGTGCCCATTTTAGAGATCCGCAACCAGTGTTAGCCAACAATGGTTTTGCGCTCTCAATTATGAGGTGAATCGAGCCTGGGTTTGGCAATTTGAGTCAAATACTCAGTACTACAAAGCAGAGTGGCGCAGCGGAAGCGTGCTGGGCCCAAAACCCAGAGGCGCTGGATCGAAACCATCCCCTGCAAGATGCAATTTGACCTCCTGTGCTAGCGTCCTCTGCAAACATGTGGATTTTGCCTGAAATTCAGTGCCCATTTTAGAGATCCGCAACCAGTGTTAGCCAACAATGGTTTTGCGCTCTCAATTATGAGGTGAATCGAGCCTGGGTTTGGCAATTTGAGTCAAATACTCAGTGCTACAAAGCAGAGTGGCGCAGCGGAAGCGTGCTGGGCCCATAACCCAGAGGTCGATGGATCGAAACCATCCTCTGCTACTTTCTGAGTTTTCAATGTTTTAGTCCACCAAATGAATATCTGTTCAATGTATTGGCCACTAAATAAATTGCCATTGACAACCCAGTGCAGCCAATTCAGCAAGCATAAGCATCCCTCCTCACATTCTATGCACATTAAAAATTATGGTACAGATCCATATCCACTCTTAAAGAAAACCCACCTTTTTCTGTTTCAAACAATGCCAACAGCTGGTTGGGATTAACCTTAGTAAACCTTTTGAACTGAAAGCAATTTCTTTGCAACATATCTGCCCCGGTGGACTAATGGATAAGGCACTGGCCTTCAAGGCCAGGGATTGTGCGTTCGAAACCCGTCTGGGGTGATTAAAAGCATAGTGGGGCAGCGGATGCGTGATGGACCCAGAGGACGATGAATCGAAACCATCCCCTGTAAGTTGCAATTTGACCTCCTGTGCTAGCGTCCTCTGTAAACATGTGGATTTTGCCTGAAATTCAGTGCCCATTTTAGAGATCCGCAACCAGTGTTAGCCAACAATGGTTTTGCGCTCTAAATTATGAGGTGAATCGAGCCTGGGTTTGCCAATTTGAGTCAAATACTCAGTACTACAAAGCAGAGTGGCGCAGCGGAAGCGTGCTGGGCCCAAAACCCAGAGGCGCTGGATCGAAACCATCCCCTGCAAGATGCAATTTGACCTCCTGTGCTAGCGTCCTCTGCAAACATGTGGATTTTGCCTGAAATTCAGTGCCCATTTTAGAGATCCGCAACCAGTGTTAGCCAACAATGGTTTTGCGCTCTCAATTATGAGGTGAATCGAGCCTGGGTTTGGCAATTTGAGTCAAATACTCAGTGCTCCAAAGCAGAGTGGCGCAGCGGAAGCGTGCTGGGCCCATAACCCAGAGGTCGATGGATCGAAACCATCCTCTGCTAATTTCGGAGTTTTCAATATTTTAGTCCACCAAATGAATATCTGTTTAATGTATTGGCCACTAAATAAATTGCCATTGACAACCCAGTGCAGCCAATTCAGCAAGCATAAGCATCCCTCCTCACATTCTATGCACATTAAAAATTATGGTACAGATCCATATCCACTCTTTTGAAACCCACCTTTTTCTGTTTCAAACAATGCCAACATCTGGTTGGGATTAACCTTAGTAAACCTTTTGAACTGAAATCAATTTATTCGCAACACGTCAGCTCCAGTGGCCTAATGGATAAGGCACTGGCCTCCTAAGCCAGGGATTGTGGGTTCGAGTCCCGTCTGGGTGATTTAAAGCAGAGTGGCGCAGCGGAAGTGTGCTGGGCCCATAACCCAGAGGTCCATGGATCGAAACCATCCTCTGCTAGATGTGTGTTTTATACCACAAAGTCAATTGCAATTTGACATCCAGGTCTAGCCACCTCAGCAAACATGAGGATTTTGGCTCAAATTCAGTGCCCATTTTAGAGATCCGCAACCAGTGTTAGCCAACAATCGTTTTTCACTCTCAATTTTGAGGTGAATCGAGCCTGGGTTTGGCAATTTGAGTCAAATAGTTAGTACTACAAAGCAAAGTGGCGCAGCGGAAGCGTGCTGGGCCCATAACCCAGCGGTCGATGGATCGAAACCATCCTCTGCTAATTTCGGAGTTTTCAATGTTTTAGTCCACCAAATGAATATCTGTTCAATGTATTGGCCACTAAATAAATTGCCATTGACATCCCAGTGCAGCCAATTCAGCAAGCATAAGCCTCCTCACATTCTATGCACATTAAAAATTTTGGTACATATCCATATCCACTCTTTTGAAACCCACCTTTTTCTGTTTCAAACAATGCCAACATCTGGTTGGGATTAACCTTAGTAAACCTTTTGAACTGAAATCAATTTCTTTGCACCATATCTGCCCCAGTGGACTAATGGATAAGGCACTGGCCTCCTAGGCCAGGGATTGTGCGTTCGAGACCCATCTGGGGTGATTTAAAGCAGAGTCGGGCTGCGGATGCGTGATGGACCCAGAGGTCGATGGATTGAAACCATCCCCTGCAAGATGAAATTTAACCTCCTGTGTTAGCGTCCTCTGCAAACATGTGGATTTTGCCTGAAATTCAGTGCCCATTTTAGAGATCCGCAACCAGTGTTAGCCAACAATGGTTTTGCGCTCTCAATTATGAGGTGAATCGAGCCTGGGTTTGGCAATTTGAGTCAAATACTCAGTACTAGAAAGCAGAGTGGCGCAGCGGAAGCGTGCTGGGCCCAAAACCCAGAGGCGCTGGATCGAAACCATCCCCTGCAAGATGCAATTTGACCTCCTGTGCTAGCGTCCTCTGCAAACATGTGGATTTTGCCTGAAATTCAGTGCCCATTTTAGAGATCCGCAACCAGTGTTAGCCAACAATGGTTTTGCGCTCTCAATTATGAGGTGAATCGAGCCTGGGTTTGGCAATTTGAGTCAAATACTCAGTACTACAAAGCAGAGTGGCGCAGCGGAAGCGTGCTGGGCCCAAAACCCAGAGGCGCTGGATCGAAACCATCCCCTGCAAGATGCAATTTGACCTCCTGTGCTAGCGTCCTCTGCAAACATGTGGATTTTGCCTGAAATTCAGTGCCCATTTTAGAGATCCGCAACCAGTGTTAGCCAACAATGGCTTTGCGCTCTCAATTATGAGGTGAATCGAGCCTGGGTTTGGCAATTTGAGTCAAATACTCAGTGCTCCAAAGCAGAGTGGCGCAGCGGAAGCGTGCTGGGCCATAACCCAGAGGTCGATGGATCGAAACCATCCTCTGCTAGATGTGTGTTTTATACCACAAAGTCAATTGCAATTTGACATCCAGGTCTAGCCACCTCAGCAAACATGAGGATTTTGGCTCAAATTCAGTGCCCATTTTAGAGATCCGCAACCAGTGTTAGCCAACAATCGTTTTTCACTCTCAATTTTGAGGTGAATCGAGCCTGGGTTTGGCAATTTGAGTCAAATAGTTAGTACTACAAAGCAGAGTGGCGCAGCGGAAGCGTGCTGGGCCCATAACCCAGCGGTCGATGGATTGAAACCATCCTCTGCTAATTTCGGAGTTTTCAATGTTTTAGTCCACCAAATGAATATCTGTTCAATGTATTGGCCACTAAATAAATTGCCATTGACATCCCAGTGCAGCCAATTCAGCAAGCATAAGCCTCCTCACATTCTATGCACATTAAAAATTTTGGTACATATCCATATCCACTCTTTTGAAACCCACCTTTTTCTGTTTCAAACAATGCCAACATCTGGTTGGGATTAACCTTAGTAAACCTTTTGAACTGAAATCAATTTCTTTGCACCATATCTGCCCCAGTGGACTAATGGATAAGGCACTGGCCTCCTAGGCCAGGGATTGTGCGTTCGAGACCCATCTGGGGTGATTTAAAGCAGAGTCGGGCTGCGGATGCGTGATGGACCCAGAGGTCGATGGATTGAAACCATCCCCTGCAAGATGAAATTTAACCTCCTGTGTTAGCGTCCTCTGCAAACATGTGGATTTTGCCTGAAATTCAGCGCCCATTTTAGAGATCCGCAACCAGTGTTAGCCAACAATGGTTTTGCGCTCTCAATTATGAGGTGAATCGAGCCTGGGTTTGGCAATTTGAGTCAAATACTCAGTACTACAAAGCAGAGTGGCGCAGCGGAAGCGTGCTGGGCCCAAAACCCAGAGGCGCTGGATCGAAACCATCCCCTGCAAGATGCAATTTGACCTCCTGTGCTAGCGTCCTCTGCAAACATGTGGATTTTGCCTGAAATTCAGTGCCCATTTTAGAGATCCGCAACCAGTGTTAGCCAACAATGGTTTTGCGCTCTCAATTATGAGGTGAATCGAGCCTGGGTTTGGCAATTTGAGTCAAATACTCAGTGCTCCAAAGCAGAGTGGCGCAGCGGAAGCGTGCTGGGCCCATAACCCAGAGGTCGATGGATCGAAACCATCCTCTGCTAATTTCTGAGTTTTCAATGTTTTAGTCCACCAAATGAATATCTGTTCAATGTATTGGCCACTAAATAAATTGCCATTGACAACCCAGTGCAGCCAATTCAGCAAGCATAAGCATCCCTCCTCACATTCTATGCACATTAAAAATTATGGTACAGATCCATATCCACTCTTAAAGAAAACCCACCTTTTTCTGTTTCAAACAATGCCAACAGCTGGTTGGGATTAACCTTAGTAAACCTTTTGAACTGAAAGCAATTTCTTGCAACATATCTGCCCCGGTGGACTAATGGATAAGGCACTGGCCTCCAAGGCCAGGGATTGTGCGTTCGAAACCCGTCTGGGGTGATTAAAGCATAGTGGGGCAGCGGATGCGTGATGGACCCAGAGGACGATGAATCGAAACCATCCCCTGTAAGTTGCAATTTGACCTCCTGTGCTAGCGTCCTCTGTAAACATGTGGATTTTGCCTGAAATTCAGTGCCCATTTTAGAGATCCGCAACCAGTGTTAGCCAACAATGGTTTTGCGCTCTAAATTATGAGGTGAATCGAGCCTGGGTTTGCAATTTGAGTCAAATACTCAGTGCTCCAAAGCAGAGTGGCGCAGCGGAAGCGTGCTGGGCCCATAACCCAGAGGTCGATGGATAGAAACCATCCTCTCTAATTTCGGAGTTTTCAATGTTTTAGTCCACCAAATGAATATCTGTTTAATGTATTGGCCACTAAATAAATTGCCATTGACAACCCAGTGCAGCCAATTCAGCAAGCATAAGCATCCCTCCTCACATTCTATGCACATTAAAAATGTTGGTACATATCCATATCCACTCTTTTGAAACCCACCTTTTTCTGTTTCAAACAATGCCAACACTGGTTGGGATTAACCTTAGTAAACCTTTTGAACTGAAATCAATTTCTTTGCACCATATCTGCCCCAGTGGACTAATGGATAAGGCACTGGCCTCCTAGGCCAGGGATTGTGCGTTCGAGACCCATCTGGGTGATTTGTGCAGAGTCGGGCAGCGGATGCGTGATGGACCCAGAGGTCGATGGATTGAAACCATCCCCTGCAAGATGAAATTAACCTCCTGTGTTAGCGTCCTCTGCAAACATGTGGATTTTGCCTGAAATTCAGTGCCCATTTTAGAGATCCGCAACCAGTGTTAGCCAACAATGGTTTTGCGCTCTCAATTATGAGGTGAATCGAGCCTGGGTTTGCAATTTGAGTCAAATACTCAGTACTACAAAGCAGTGGCGCAGCGGAAGCGTGCTGGGCCCAAAACCCAGAGGCGCTGGATCGAAACCATCCCCTGCAAGATGCAATTTGACCTCCTGTGCTAGCGTCCTCTGCAAACATGTGGATTTTGCCTGAAATTCAGTGCCCATTTTAGAGATCCGCAACCAGTGTTAGCCAACAATGGTTTTGCGCTCTCAATTATGAGGTGAATCGAGCCTGGGTTTGGCAATTTGAGTCAAATACTCAGTGCTCCAAAGCAGAGTGGCGCAGCGGAAGCGTGCTGGGCCCATAACCCAGAGGTCGATGGATCGAAACCATCCTCTGCTAATTTCGGAGTTTTCAATATTTTAGTCCACCAAATGAATATCTGTTTAATGTATTGGCCACTAAATAAATTGCCATTGACAACCCAGTGCAGCCAATTAAGCAAGCATAAGCATCCCTCCTCACATTCTATATGCACATTAAAAATTATGGTACCAGATCCATACTCACTCTTTGAAACCCACCTTTTTTCTGTTTTCAAACAATGCCAACATCGGGTTGGATTAACCTTAGTAAACCTTTTGAACTGAAATCAATTTATCGCAACACGTTCAGCCCCAGTGGCCTAATGGATAAGGCACTGGCCTCCTAACCAGGGATTGTGGGTTCGAGTCCCGTCTGGGGTGATTTAAAGCAGGAGCTGGCGCAGCGGAAGTGTGCTGGCCCATAACCCAGAGGTCCATGGATCGAAACCATCCTTCTGCTAGATGTGTGTTTTATTCCACAAAGTCAATTGCAATTTGACATCCAGGTCTAGCCACCTCAGCAAACATGAGATTTGGCTCAAATTCAGTGCCCATTTTAGAGATCCGCAACCAGTGGTAGCCAACCCTCGTTTTTCACTCTCAATTTTGAGGTGAATCGAGCCTGGGTTTGGCAATTTGAGTCAAATAGTTAGTACTACAAAGCAAAGTGGCGCAGCGGGAAGCGTGCTGGGCCCCATAACCCACGGTCGATGGATCGAAACCATCCTCTGCTAATTTCGGAGTTTTCAATGTTTTAGTCCACCAAATGAATATCTGTTCAATGTATTGGCCACTAAATAAATTGCCGATTGACATCCCAGTGCAGCCAATTCAGCAAGGCATAAGCTCCCTCACATTCTATGCACATTAAAAATTTTGGTACATATCCATATCCACTCTTTTGAAACCCACCTTTTTCTGTTTCAAACAATGGCCAACATCTGGTTGGGATTAACCTTAGTAAACCTTTTGAACTGAAATCAATTTCTTTGCACCATATCTGCCCCAGTGACTAATGGATGAAGGCACTGGCCCTCCTAGGCCAGGGATTGTGGCTTAGAGACCCATCTGGGGTGATTTAAAGCAGAGTCGGGCTGCGGATGCTGTGATGGACCCAGAGGTCGATGGATTGAAACCATCCCCTTGCAAGTGAAAATTTAACCTCCTGTGTTAGCGTCCTCTGCAAACATGTGGATTTTGCCTGAAGATTCAGTGCCCATTTTAGAGATCCGCACCAGTGTTAGCCAACAATGGTTTTGCGCTCTCAATTATGAGGTGAATCGAGCCTGGGTTTGGCAATTTGAGTCCAAATACTCAGTCCTAGAGAAGCAGTGGGTAGTGTGCGCAGCGGAAGCGTGCTGGGCCCAAAACCCAGAGGCGCTGGATCGAAACCATCCCCTGCAAGATGCCAATTTGACCTCCCTGTGCTAGCGTCCCTCTGCAAACATGTGGATTTGCCTGAAATTCAGTGCCCATTTTAGAGATCCGCCAACCAGTGTTAGCCAACAATGGTTTTGCGCTCCTCAATTATGAGGTGAATCGAGCCTGGGTTTGGCAATTTGAGTCAAATACTCAGTACTACAAAGCAGGAGTGGCGCAGCGGAAGCGTGCTGGGCCCAAAACCCCAGAGGCGCTGGATCGAAACCATCCCCCTGCAAGATGCAATTTGACCTCCCTGTGCTAGCGGTCCCCTCTGCAAACATGTGGATTTTGCCTGAAATCCAGTGCCCATTTAGAGATCCGCAACCAGTGTTAGCCAACAATGCTTTGCGCTCTCAATTATGGAGGTGAATCGAGCCTGGGTTTGCAATTTGAGTCAAATACTCAGTGCTCCAAAGCAGAGTGGCGCAGCGGAAGCGTGCTGGGCCCATAACCCAGAGTCGATGGATCGAAACCATCCTCTGCTAGATGTGTGTTTATATCCACAAAGTCAATTGCCAATTTGACATCCAGGTCTAGCCACCTCAGCAAACATGAGGATTTTGGCTCAAATTCAGTGCCCATTTTAGAGATCCGCAACCAGTGTTAGCCAACAATCGTTTTTCACTCTCAATTTTGAGGGTGAATCGAGCCTGGGTTTGGCAATTTGAGTCAAATAGTTAGTACTACAAAGCAGAGTGGCGCAGCGGAAGCGTGCTGGGCCCCATAACCCAGCGGTTCGATGGATTGAAACCATCCTCTGCTAATTTCCGGAGTTTTCAATGTTTTAGTCCACCAAATGAATATCTGTTCAATGTATTGGCCACTAAATAAATTGCCATTGACATCCCAGTGCAGCCAATTCAGCAAGCATTAAGCCTCCTCACATTCTATGCACATTAAAAATTTTGGTACATATCCATATCCACTCTTTTGAAACCCACCTTTTCTGTTTTCAAACAATGCCAACATCTGGTTGGGATTAACCTTAGTAAACCTTTTGAACTGAAATCAATTTCTTTGCACCATATCTGCCCCAGTGGACTAATGGATAAGGCACTGGCCTCCTAGCCAGGGATTGGTGCGTTCGAGACCCCATCTGGGGTGATTTAAAGCAGAGTCGGGCTGCGGGATGCGTGATGGACCCAAGAGGGCGATGGATTGAAACCATCCCCTGCAAGATGAAATTTAACCTCCTGTGTTAGCGTCCTCTGCAAACATGTGGATTTTTGCCTGAAATTCATCGCCCATTTTAGAGAACCGCCACCAGTGTTAGCCAACAATGGTTTTGCGCTCTCAATTATGAGGTGAATCGAGCCTGGGTTTGGCAATTTGAGTCAAATACTCAGTACTACAAAGCAGAAGTGGCGCAGCGGAAGCGTGCTGGGCCCAAAACCCAGAGGCGCTGGATCGAAACCATCCCCTGCAAGATGCAATTTGACCTCCTGTGCTAGCGTCCTCTGCAAACATTTGGATTTTGCCTGAAATTCAGTGCCCATTTTAGAGATCCGCAACCAGTGTTAGCCACAATGGTTTTGCGCTCTCAATTATGAGGTGATCGAGCCTGGGTTTGGCAATTTGAGTCAAATACTCAGTGCTCCAAAGCAGAGTGGCGCAGGCGAAGCGTGCTGGCCCATAACCCCAGAGGTCGATGGATCGAAACCATCCTCTGCTAATTTCTGAGTTTTCAATGTTTTAGTCCACCAAATGAATATCTGTTCAATGTTATTGGCCACTAAATAAATTGCCATTGACAACCCAGTGCAGCCAATTCAGCAAGCATAAGCATCCCTCCTCACATTCTATGCACATTAAAAATTATGGTACAGATCCATATCCACTCTTAAAGAAAACCCAACCTTTTTCTGTTTCAAAACAATGCCCAACAGCTGGTTGGGATTAACCTTAGTAAACCTTTTGAACTGAAAGCAATTTCTTTGCAACATATCTGCCCCGGTGGACTAATGGATAAGGCACTGGCCTCCAAGGCCAGGGATTGTGCGTTCGAAACCCGTCTGGGGTGATTAAAAGCCATAGTGGGGCAGCGGATGCGTGATGGACCCAGAGGACGATGAATCGAACCATCCACTGTAAGTTGCAATTGACCTCCTGTGCTAGCGTCCTCTGTAAACATGTGGATTTTGCCTGAAATTCAGTGCCCATTTTAGAGATCCGCAACCAGTGTTAGCCAAACAATGGTTTTGCGCTCTAAATTATGAGGTGAATCGAGCCTGGGTTTGCCAATTTGAGTCAAATACTCAGTGCTCCAAAGCAGAGTGGCGCAGCGGAGGAGCGTGCTGGGCCCCATAACCCAGAGGGTCGATGGATCGAAACCATCCTCTGCTAATTTCGGAGTTTTCAATGTTTTAGTCCACCAAATGAATATCTGTTTAATGTATTGGCCACTAAATAAATTGCCATTGACAACCCAGTGCAGCCAATTCAGCAAGCATAAGCATCCCTCCTCACATTCTACTGCACATTAAAAATGTTGGTAAATATTCCATATCCACTCTTTTGAAACCCACCTTTTTCTGGTTTCAAACAATGCCAACATCTGGTTGGATTAACCTTAGTAAACCTTTTCGAACTGAAATCAATTTCTTTGCACCATATCTGCCCCAGTGGACTAATGGATAAGGCACTGGCCTCCTAGGCCAGGGATTGTGCGTTCGAGACCCATCTGGGGGGGAAGTGAATATAAAGCAGAGTCGGGCAGCGGATGCGTGATGGACCCAGAGGTCGATGGATTGAAACCATCCCTGCAAGATGAAATTTAACCTCCTGTGTTAGCGTCCTCTGCAAACATGGTGGATTTTGCTGAAATTCGGTGCCCATTTTAGAGATCCGCAACCAGTGTTAGCCAACAATGGTTTTGCGCTCTCAATTATGAGTGAATCGAGCCTGGGTTTGGCAATTTGAGTCAAATACTCAGTACTACAAAGCAGAGTGGGCGCAGCGGAAGCGTGCTGGGCCCAAAACCCAGAGGCGCTGGATCGAAACCATCCCCTGCAAGATGCAATTTGACCTCCTGTGCTAGCGTCCTCTGCAAACATGTGGATTTTGCCTGAAATTCAGTGCCCATTTTAGAGATCCGCAACCGAGTGTTAGCCAACAATGGTTTTGCGCTCTCAATTATGAGGTGAATCGAGCCTGGGTTTGGCAATTTGAGTCAAATACTCAGTGCTCCAAAGCAGAGTGCGCAGCGAAGCGTGCTGGGCCATAACCCGAAGGTCGATGGATCGAAACCATCCTCTGCTAATTTCTGAGTTTTCAATGTTTTAGTCCACCAAATGAATATCTGTTCAATGTATTGGCCACTAAATAAATTGCCATTGACAACCCAGTGCAGCCAAGTTCAGCAAGCATAAGCATCCCTCCTCACATTCTATGCACATTAAAAATTATGGTACAGATCCATATCCACTCTTAAAGAAAACCCACCTTTTTCTGTTTCAAACAATGCCAACAGCTGGTTGGGATTAAACTTAGTAAACCTTTTGAACTGAAAGCAATTTCTTTGCAACATATCTGCCCCCGGTGGACTAATGGATTAAGGCACTGGCCTCCAAGGCCAGGGATTGTGCGTTCGAAACCCGTCTGGGGTGATTAAAAGCATAGTGGGGCAGCGGATGCGTGATGGACCCAGAGGACGATGAATCGAAACCATCCCCTGTAAGTTGCAATTTGACCTCCTGTGCTAGCGTCCTCTGTAAACATGTGGATTTTGCCTGAAATTCAGTGCCCATTTTAAGATCCGCAACCAGTGTTTAGCCAACAATGGTTTTGCGCTCTAAATTATGAGTGAATCGAGCCTGGGTTTGCCAATTTGAGTCAAATACTCAGTGCTCCAAAGCAGAGTGGCGCAGCGGGAAGCGTGCTGGGCCCATAACCCAGAGGTCGATGGATCGAAAACCATCCTCTTGCTAATTTCGGAGTTTTCAATGTTTTAGTCCACCAAATGAATATCTGTTTAATGTATTGGCCACTAAATAAATTGCCATTGACAACCCAGTGCAGCCAATTCAGCAAGCATAAGCATCCCTCCTCACATTCTATGCACATTTAAAAATTATGGTACAGATCCTATCCACTCTTTTGAAACCCACCTTTTTCTGTTTCAAACAATGCCAACATCTGGTTGGGATTAACCTTAGTAAACCTTTTGAACTGAAATCAATTTATTCGCAAAAACGTCAGCCCCAGTGGCTACAAGGATAAGGCACTGGCCTCCTAAGCAGGGATTGTGGGTTCGAGTCCCGTCTGGGGTGATTTAAAGCAGAGTGGCGCAGCGGAAGCGTGCTGGGCCCATAACCCAGAGGTCGATGGATCGAAACCATCCTCTGCTAGATGTGTGTTTTATACCACAAAGTCAATTGCAATTTGACATCCAGGTCTAGCCCACCTCAGCAAACATGAGGATTTTGGCTCAAATTCAGTGCCCATTTTAGAGATCCGCAACCAGTGTTAGCCAACAATCGTTTTTCACTCTCAATTTTGAGGTGAATCGAGCCTGGGTTGGCAATTTGAGTCAAATAGTTAGTACTACAAAGCAGAGTGGCGCAGCGGAAGCGTGCTGGGCCCATAACCCAGCGGTCGATGGATCGAAACCATCCTCTGCTAATTTTGGAGTTTTCAATGTTTTTAGTCCACCAAATGAATATCTGTTCAATGTATTGGCCACTAAATAAATTGCCATTGACATCCCAGTGCAGCCAATTCAGCAAGCATAAGCCTCCTCACATTCTATGCACATTAAAAATTTTGGTACATATCCATATCCACTCTTTTGAAACCCCACCTTTTCTGTTTCAAACAATGCCAACATCTGGTTGGGATTAACCTTAGTAAACCTTTTGAACTGAAATCAATTTCTTTGCACCATATCTGCCCCAGTGGACTAATGGATAAGGCACTGGCCCTCCTAGGCCAGGGATTGTGCGTTCGAGACCCATCTGGGGGTGATTTAAAGCAGAGTCGGGCAGCGGATGCGTGATGGACCCAGAGGTCGATGGATTGAAACCATCCCCTGCAAGATGTAATTTAACCTCCTGTGTTAGCGTCCTCTGCAAACATGTGGATTTTGCCTGAAATTCAGTGCCCATTTTAGAGATCCACAACCAGTGTTAGCCAACAATGGTTTTGCGCTCTCAATTATGAGGTGAATCGAGCCTGGGTTTGGCAATTTGAGTCAAATACTCAGTACTACAAAGCAGAGTGGCGCAGCGGAAGCGTGCTGGGCCCAAAACCCAGAGGCGCTGGATCGAAACCATCCCCTGCAAGATGCAATTTGACCTCCTGTGCTAGCGTCCTCTGCAAAACATGTGGATTTTGCCTGAAATTCAGTGCCCATTTTAGAGATCCGCAACCAGTGTTAGCCAACAATGGTTTTGCGCTCTCAATTATGAGGTGAATCGAGCCTGGGTTTGGCAATTTGAGTCAAATACTCAGTACTACAAAGCAGAGTGGCGCAGCGGAAGCGTGCTGGGCCCAAAACCCAGAGGCGCTGGATCAAACCATCCCCTCCAAGATGCAATTTGACCTCCTGTGCTAGCGTCCTCTGCAAACATGTGGATTTTTGCCTGAAATTCAGTGCCCATTTTAGAGATCCGCAACCAGTGTTAGCCAACAATGGTTTTGCGCTCTCAATTATGAGGTGAATCGAGCCTGGGTTTGGCAATTTGAGTCAAATACTCAGTGCTACAAAGCAGAGTGGCGCAGCGGAAGCGTGCTGGGCCCATAACCCAGAGGTCGATGGATCGAAACCATCCTCTGCTAATTTCTGAGTTTTCAATGTTTTAGTCCACCAAATGAATATCTGTTCAATGTATTGGCCACTAAATAAATTGCCATTGACAACCCAGTGCAGCCAATTCAGCAAGCATAAGCATCCCCTCCTCACATTCTATGCACATTAAAAATTATGGTACAGATCCATATCCACTCTTAAAGAAAACCCACCTTTTTCTGTTTCAAACAATGCCCAACAGCTGGTTGGGATGCTGGTTGGGATTAACCTTAGTAAACCTTTTGAACTGAAAGCAATTTCTTTGCAACATATCTGCCCCCGGGTGGACTAACGGATAAGGCACTGGCCTCCAAGGCCAGCGATTGTGCGTTCGAAACCCGTCTGGGGTGATTAAAAGCATAGTGGGGCAGCGGATGCGTGATGGACCCAGAGGACGATGAATCGAAACCATCCCCTGTAAGTTGCAATTTGACCTCCTGTGCTAGCGTCCTCTGTAAACATGTGGATTTTGCCTGAAATTCAGTGCCCATTTTAGAGATCCGCAACCAGTGTTAGCCAACAATGGTTTTGCGCTCTAAATTATGAGGTGAATCGAGCCTGGGTTTGCCAATTTGAGTCGAATACTCAGTCGCTCCAAAGCAGAGTGGCGCAGCGGAAGCGTGCTGGGCCCATAACCCAGAGGTCGATGGATCGAAACCATCCTCTCCTAATTTCGGAGTTTTCAATGTTTTAGTCCACCAAATGAATATCTGTTTAATGTATTGGCCACTAAATAAATTGCCATTGACAACCCAGTGCAGCCAATTCAGCAAGCATAAGCATCCCTCCTCACATTCTATGCACATTAAAAATTATGGTACAGATCCATATCCACTCTTTTGAAACCCACCTTTTTCTGTTTCAAACAATGCCAACATCTGGTTGGGATTAACCTTAGTAAACCTTTTGAACTGAAATCAATTTTTTCGCAACACGTCAGCCCCAGTGGCCTAATGGATAAGGCACTGGCCTCCTAAGCCAGGGATTGTGGGTTTCGAGTCCCGTCTGGGGTGATTCAAAGCAGAGTGGCGCAGCGGAAGCGTGCTGGGCCCATAACCCAGAGGTCGATGGATCGAAACCATCCTCTGCTAGATGTGTGTTTTATACCACAAAGTCAATTGCAATTTGACATCCAGGTCTAGCCACCTCAGCAAACATGAGGATTTTGGCTCAAATTCAGTGCCCATTTTAGAGATCCGCAACCAGTGTTAGCCAACAATCGTTTTTCACTCTCAATTTTGAGGTGAATCGAGCCTGGGTTTGGCAATTTGAGTCAAATAGTTAGTACTACAAAGCAGAGTGGCGCAGCGGAAGCGTGCTGGGCCCATAACCCAGCGGTCGATGGATCGAAACCATCCCTCTGCTAATTTTGGAGTTTTCAATGTTTTAGTCCACCAAATGAATATCTGTTCAATGTATTGGCCACTAAATAAATTGCCATTGACATCCCAGTGCAGCCAATTCAGCAAGCATAAAGCCTCCTCACATTCTATGCACATTAAAAATTTTGGTACATATCCATATCCACTCTTTTGAAACCCACCTTTTTCTGTTTCAAACAATGCCAACATCTGGTTGGGATTAACCTTAGTAAACCTTTTGAACTGAAATCAATTTCTTTGCACCATATCTGCCCCAGTGGACTAATGGATAAGGCACTGGCCTCCTAGGCCAGGGATTGTGCGTTCGAGACCCATCTGGGGTGATTTAAAGCAGAGTCGGGCAGCGGATGCGTGATGGACCCAGAGGTCGATGGATTGAAACCATCCCCCTGCAAGATGTAATTTAACCTCCTGTGTTAGCGTCCTCTGCAAACATGTGGATTTTGCCTGAAATTCAGTGCCCATTTTAGAGATCCACAACCAGTGTTAGCCAACAATGGTTTTGCGCTCTCAATTATGAGGTGAATCGAGCCTGGGTTTGGCAATTTGAGTCAAATACTCAGTACTACAAAGCAGAGTGGCGCAGGCGGAAGCGTGCTGGGCCCAAAACCCAGAGGCGCTGGATCGAAACCATCCCCTGCAAGATGCAATTTGACCTCCTGTGCTAGCGTCCTCTGCAAACATGTGGATTTTGCCTGAAATTCAGTGCCCATTTTAGAGATCCGCAACCAGTGTTAGCAACAATGGTTTTGCGCTCTCAATTATGAGGTGAATCGAGCCTGGGTTTGGCAATTGAGTCAAATACTCAGTACTACAAAGCAGAGTGGCGCAGCGGAAGCGGTGCTGGGCCCAAAACCCAGAGGCGCTGGATCAAACCATCCCCTCCAAGATGCAATTTGACCTCCTGTGCTAGCGTCCTCTGCAAACATGTGGATTTTGCCTGAAAATTCAGTGCCCATTTTAGAGATCCGCAACCAGTGTTAGCCAACAATGGTTTTGCGCTCTCAATTATGAGGTGAATCGAGGCCTGGGTTTGGCAATTTGAGTCAAATACTCAGTGCTACAAAGCAGAGTGGCGCAGCGGAAGCGTGCTGGGCCCATAACCCAGAGGTCGATGGATCGAAACCATCCTCTGCTAATTTCTGAGTTTTCAATGTTTTAGTCCACCAAATGAATATCTGTTCAATGTATTGGCCACTAAATAAATTGCCATTGACAACCCAGTGCAGCCAATTCAGCAAGCATAAGCATCCCTCCTCACATTCTATGCACATTAAAAATTATGGTACAGATCCTATCCACTCTTAAAGAAAACCCACCTTTTTCTGTTTCAAACAATGCCAACAGCTGGTTGGTGATGCTGGTTGGGATTAACCTTAGTAAACCTTTTGAACTGAAAGCAATTTCTTTGCAACATATCTGCCCCGGTGGACTAACGGATAAGGCACTGGCCTCCAAGGCCAGCGATTGTGCGTTCGAAACCCGTCTGGGGTGATTAAAAGCATAGTGGGGCAGCGGATGCGTGATGGACCCAGAGGACGATGAATCGAACCATCCCCTGTAAGTTGCAATTTGACCTCCTGTGCTAGCGTCCTCTGTAAACATGTGGATTT
The DNA here is from genome assembly GCA_030340625.1 of Merluccius polli. NCBI lineage: Eukaryota > Metazoa > Chordata > Actinopteri > Gadiformes > Merlucciidae > Merluccius > Merluccius polli. Next base: position 18,069 of record JAOPHQ010006100.1, read on the forward strand.
TGCCTGAAATTCAGTGCCCATTTTAGAGATCCGCAACCAGTGTTAGCCAACAATGGTTTTGCGCTCTAAATTATGAGGGTGAATCGAGCCTGGGTTTGCCAATTTGAGTCGAATACTCAGTCCTCCAAAGCAGAGTGGCGCAGCGGAAGCGTGCTGGGCCCATAACCCAGAGGTCGATGGATCGAAACCATCCTCTCCTAATTTCGGAGTTTTCAATGTTTTAGTCCACCAAATGAATATCTGTTTAATGTATTGGCCACTAAATAAATTGCCATTGGACAACCCAGTGCAGCCAATTCAGCAAGCATAAGCATCCCTCCTCACATTCTATGCACATTAAAAATTATGGTACAGATCCATATCCACTCTTTTGAAACCCACCTTTTTCTGTTTCAAACAATGCCAACATCTGGTTGGGATTAACCTTAGTAAACCTTTTGAACTGAAATCAATTTTTTTCGCAACACGTCAGCCCCAGTGGCCTAATGGATAAGGCACTGGCCTCCTAAGCCAGGGATTGTGGGTTCGAGTCCCGTCTGGGGTGATTCAAAGCAGAGTGGCGCAGCGGAAGCGTGCTGGGCCCCATAACCCAGAGGTCGATGGATCGAAACCATCCTCTGCTAGATGTTGTGTTTTATACCACAAAGTCAATTGCAATTTGACATCCAGGTCTAGCCACCTCAGCAAACATGAGGATTTTGGCTCAAATTCAGTGCCCATTTTAGAGATCCGCAACCAGTGTTAGCCAACAATCGTTTTTCACTCTCAATTTTGAGGTGAATCGAGCCTGGGTTTGGCAATTTGAGTCAAATAGTTAGTACTACAAAGCAGAGTGGCGCAGCGGAAGCGTGCTGGGCCCATAACCCAGCGGTCGATGGATCGAAACCATCCTCTGCTAATTTTGGAGTTTTTCAATGTTTTAGTCCACCAAATGAATATCTGTTCAATGTATTGGCCACTAAATAAATTGCCATTGACATCCCAGTGCAGCCAATTCAGCAAGCATAAGCCTCCTCACTTTCTATGCACATTAAAAATTTTGGTACATATCCATATCCACTCTTTTGAAACCCACCTTTTTCTGTTTCAAACAATGCCAACATCTGGTTGGGATTAACCTTAGTAAACCTTTTGAACTGAAATCAATTTCTTTGCACCATATCTGCCCCAGTGGACTAATGGATAAGGCACTGGCCTCCTAGGCCAGGGATTGTGCGTTCGAGACCCATCTGGGTGATTTAAAGCAGAGTCCGGGCAGCGGATGCGTGATGGACCCAGAGGTCGATGGATTGAAACCATCCCCTGCAAGATGTAATTTAACCTCCTGTGTTAGCGTCCTCTGCAAACATGTGGATTTTGCCCTGAAATTCAGTGCCCATTTTAGAGATCCACAACCAGTGTTAGCCAACAATGGTTTTGCGCTCCTCAATTATGAGGTGAATCGAGCCTGGGTTTGGCAATTTGAGTCAAATACTCAGTACTACAAAGCAGAGTGGCGCAGCGGAAGCGTGCTGGGCCCAAAACCCAGAGGCGCTGGATCGAAACCATCCCCTGCAAGATGCAATTTGACCTCCTGTGCTAGCGTCCTCTGCAAACATGTGGATTTTGCCTGAAATTCAGTGCCCATTTTAGAGATCCGCAACCAGTGTTAGCCAACAATGGTTTTGCGCTCTCAATTATGAGGTGAATCGAGCCTGGGTTTGGCAATTTGAGTCAAATACTCAGTACTACAAAGCAGAGTGGCGCAGCGGAAGCGTGCTGGGCCCAAAACCCAGAGGCGCTGGATCAAACCATCCCCTCCAAGATGCAATTTGACCTCCTGTGCTAGCGTCCTCTGCAAACATGTGGATTTTGCCTGAAATTCAGTGCCCATTTTAGAGATCCGCAACCAGTGTTAGCCAACAATGGTTTTGCGCTCTCAATTATGAGGTGAATCGAGCCTGGGTTTGGCAATTTGAGTCAAATACTCAGTGCTACAAAGCAGAGTGGCGCAGCGGAAGCGTGCTGGGCCCATAACCCAGAGGTCGATGGATCGAAACCATCCTCTGCTAATTTCTGAGTTTTCAATGTTTTAGTCCACCAAATGAATATCTGTTCAATGTATTGGCCACTAAATAAATTGCCATTGACATCCCAGTGCAGCCAATTCAGCAAGCATAAGCCTCCTCACATTCTATGCACATTAAAAATTTTGGTACATATCCATATCCACTCTTTTGAAACCCACCTTTTTCTGTTTCAAACAATGCCAACATCTGGTTGGGATTAACCTTAGTAAACCTTTTGAACTGAAATCAATTTCTTTGCACCATATCTGCCCCAGTGGACTAATGGATAAGGCACTGGCCTCCTAGGCCAGGGATTGTGCGTTCGAGACCCATCTGGGGTGATTTAAAGCAGAGTCGGGCTGCCGGATGCGTGATGGACCCAGAGGGCGATGGATTGAAACCATCCCCTGCAAGATGAAATTTAACCTCCTGTGTTAGCGTCCTCTGCAAACATGTGGATTTTGCCCTGAAATTCAGTGCCCATTTTAGAGATCCGCAACCAGTGTTAGCCAACAATGGTTTTGCGCTCTCAATTATGAGGTGAATCGAGCCTGGGTTTGGCAATTTGAGTCAAATACTCAGTACTAGAAAGCAGAGTGGCGCAGCGGAAGCGTGCTGGGCCCAAAACCCAGAGGCGCTGGATCGAAAACCATCCCCTGCAAGATGCAATTTGACCTCCTGTGCTAGCGGCCACTGCAAACATGTGGATTTTGCCCTGAAATTCAGTGCCCATTTTAGAGATCCGCAACCAGTGTTAGCCAACAATGGTTTTGCGCTCTCAATTATGAGGTGAATCGAGCCTGGGTTTGGCAATTTGAGTCAAATACTCAGTACTACAAAGCAGAGTGGCGCAGCGGAAGCGTGCTGGGCCCAAAACCCAGAGGCGCTGGATCGAAACCATCCCCCTGCAAGATGCAATTTGACCTCCTGTGCTAGCGTCCTCTGCAAACATGTGGATTTTGCCTGAAATTCAGTGCCCATTTTAGAGATCCGCAACCCAGTGTTAGCCAACAATGGTTTTGCGCTCTCAATTATGAGGTGAATCGAGCCTGGGTTTGGCAATTTGAGTCAAATACTCAGTGCTACAAAGCAGAGTGGCGCAGCGGAAGCGTGCTGGGCCCATAACCCAGAGGTCGATGGATCGAAACCATCCTCTGCTAATTTCTGAGTTTTCAATGTTTTAGTCCACCAAATGAATATCTGTTCAATGTATTGGCCACTAAATAAATTGCCATTGACAACCCAGTGCAGCCAATTCAGCAAGCATAAGCATCCCTCCTCACATTCTATGCACATTAAAAATTATGGTACAGATCCATATCCAGTCTTAAGAAAACCCACCTTTTTCTGTTTCAAACAATGCCAACAGCTGGTTGGGATTAACCTTAGTAAACCTTTTGAACTGAAATCAATTTTTTCGCAACACGTCAGCCCCAGTGGCCTAATGGATAAGGCACTGGGCCTCCTAAGCCAGGGATTGTGGGTTCGAGGTCCCGTCTGGGGTGATTCAAAGCAGAGTGGCGCAGCGGAAGCGTGCTGGGCCCATAACCCAGAGGTCGATGGATCGAAACCATCCTCTGCTAGATGTGTGTTTTATACCACAAAGTCAATTGCAATTTGACCTCCTGTGCTAGCGTCCTCTGCAAACATGTGGATTTTTGCCTGAAATTCAGTGCCCATTTTAGAGATCCGCAACCAGTGTTAGCCAACAATGGTTTTGCGCTCTCAATATGAGGGTGAATCGAGCCTGGGTTTGGCAATTTGAGTCAAATACTCAGTGCTCCAAAGCAGAGTGGCGCAGCGGAAGCGTGCTGGGCCCATAACCCAGAGGTCGATGGATCGAAACCATCCTCCTGCTAATTTCTGAGTTTTCAATGTTTTAGTCCACCAAATGAATATCTGTTCAATGTATTGGCCACTAAATAATTGCCATTGACAACCCAGTGCAGCCCAATTCAGCAAGCATAAGCATCCCTCCTCACATTCTATGCACATTAAAAATTATGGTACAGATCCATATCCACTCTTAAGAAAACCCACCTTTTTCTGTTTCAAACAATGCCAACAGCTGGTTGGGATTAACCTTAGTAAACCTTTTGAACTGAAAGCAATTTCTTTGCAACATATCTGCCCCGGTGGACTAATGGATAAGGCACTGGCCTCCAAGGCCAGGGATTGTGCGTTCGAAACCCGTCTGGGGTGATTAAAAGCATAGTGGGGCAGCGGATGCGTGATGGACCCAGAGGACGATGAATCGAAACCATCCCCTGTAAGTTGCAATTTGACCTCCTGTGCTAGCGTCCTCTGTAAACATGTGGATTTTGCCTGAAATTCAGTGCCCATTTTAGAGATCCGCAACCAGTGTTAGCCAACAATGGTTTTGCGCTCTAAATTATGAGGTGAATCGAGCCTGGGTTTGCCAATTTGAGTCAAATACTCAGTGCTCCAAAGCAGAGTGGCGCAGCGGAAGCGTGCTGGGCCCATAACCCAGAGGTCGATGGATCGAAACCATCCTCTGCTAATTTCGGAGTTTTCAATGTTTTAGTCCACCAAATGAATATCTGTTTAATGTATTGGCCACTAAATAAATTGCCATTGACAACCCAGTGCAGCCAATTCAGCAAGCATAAGCATCCCTCCTCACATTCTATGCACATTAAAAATTATGGTACAGATCCATATCCACTCTTTTGAAACCCACCTTTTTCTGTTTCAAACAATGCCAACATCTGGTTGGGATTAACCTTAGTAAACCTTTTGAACTGAAATCAATTTATTCGCAAAACGTCAGCCCCAGTGGCCTAAAGGATAAGGCACTGGGCCTCCTAAGCCAGGGATTGTGGGGTTCGAGTCCCGTCTGGGGTGATTTAAAGCAGAGTGGCGCAGCGGAAGCGTGCTGGGCCCATAACCCAGAGGTCGATGGATCGAAACCATCCTCTGCTAGATGTGTGTTTTATACCACAAAGTCAATTGCAATTTGACATCCAGGTCTAGCCACCTCAGCAAACATGAGGATTTTGGCTCAAATTCAGTGCCCATTTTAGAGATCCGCAACCAGTGTTAGCCAACAATCGTTTTTCACTCTCAATTTTGAGGTGAATCGAGCCTGGGTTTGGCAATTTGAGTCAAATAGTTAGTACTACGAAGCAGAGTGGCGCAGCGGGAAGCGTGCTGGGCCCATAACCCAGCGGTCGATGGATCGAAACCATCCTCTGCTAATTTTGGAGTTTTCAATGTTTTAGTCCACCAAATGAATATCTGTTCAATGTATTGGCCACTAAATAAATTGCCATTGACATCCCAGTGCAGCCAATTCAGCAAGCATAAGCCTCCTCACATTCTATGCACATTAAAAATTTTGGTACATATCCATATCCACTCTTTTGAAACCCACCTTTTTCTGTTTCAAACAATGCCAACATCTGGTTGGGATTAACCTTAGTAAACCTTTTGAACTGAAATCAATTTCTTTGCACCATATCTGCCCCAGTGGACTAATGGATAAGGCACTGGCCTCCTAGGCCAGGGATTGTGCGTTCGAGACCCATCTGGGGTGATTTAAAGCAGAGTCGGGCAGCGGATGCGTGATGGACCCAGAGGTCGATGGATTGAAACCATCCCCTGCAAGATGAAATTTAACCTCCTGTGTTAGCGTCCTCTGCAAACATGTGGATTTTGCCTGAAATTCAGTGCCCATTTTAGAGATCCACAACCAGTGTTAGCCAACAATGGTTTTGCGCTCTCAATTATGAGGTGAATCGAGCCTGGGTTTGGCAATTTGAGTCAAATACTCAGTACTACAAAGCAGAGTGGCGCAGCGGAAGCGTGCTGGGCCCAAAACCCAGAGGCGCTGGATCGAAACCATCCCCTGCAAGATGCAATTTGACCTCCTGTGCTAGCGTCCTCTGCAAACATGTGGATTTTGCCTGAAATTCAGTGCCCATTTTAGAGATCCGCAACCAGTGTTAGCCAACAATGGTTTTTGCGCTCTCAATTATGAGGGTGAATCGAGCCTGGGTTTGGCAATTTGAGTCAAATACTCAGTGCTCCAAAGCAGAGTGGCGCAGCGGAAGCGTGCTGGGCCCATAACCCAGAGGTCGATGGATCGAAACCATCCTCTGCTAATTTCTGAGTTTTCAATGTTTTAGTCCACCAAATGAATATCTGTTCAATGTATTGGCCACTAAATAAATTGCCATTGACAACCCAGTGCAGCCAATTCAGCAAGCATAAGCATCCCTCCTCACATTCTATGCACATTAAAAATTATGGTACAGATCCATATCCACTCTTAAAGAAAACCCACCTTTTTCTGTTTCAAACAATGCCAACAGCTGGTTGGGATTAACCTTAGTAAACCTTTTGAACTGAAAGCAATTTCTTTGCAACATATCTGCCCCGGTGGACTAATGGATAAGGCACTGGCCTCCAAGGCCAGGGATTGTGCGTTCGAAACCCGTCTGGGGTGATTAAAAGCATAGTGGGGCAGCGGATGCGTGATGGACCCAGAGGACGATGAATCGAAACCATCCCCTGTAAGTTGCAATTTGACCTCCTGTGCTAGCGTCCTCTGTAAACATGTGGATTTTGCCTGAAATTCAGTGCCCATTTTAGAGATCCGCAACCAGTGTTAGCCAACAATGGTTTTGCGCTCTAAATTATGAGGTGAATCGAGCCTGGGTTTGCCATTTGAGTCAAATACTCAGTGCTCCAAAGCAGAGTGGCGCAGCGGAAGCGTGCTGGGCCCATAACCCAGAGGTCGATGGATCGAAACCATCCTCTGCTAATTTCGGAGTTTTCAATGTTTTAGGTCCACCAAATGAATATCTGTTTAATGTATTGGCCACTAAATAAATTGCCATTGACAACCCAGTGCAGCCAATTCAGCAAGCATAAGCATCCCTCCTCACATTCTATGCACATTAAAAATGTTGGTACATATCCATATCCACTCTTTTGAAACCCACCTTTTTCTGTTTCAAACAATGCCAACATCTGGTTGGGATTAACCTTAGTAAACCTTTTGAACTGAAATCAATTTCTTTGCACCATATCTGCCCCAGTGGACTAATGGATAAGGCACTGGCCTCCTAGGCCAGGGATTGTGCGTTCGAGACCCATCTGGGGTGATTTAAAGCAGAGTCGGGCAGCGGATGCGTGATGGACCCAGAGGTCGATGGATTGAAACCATCCCCTGCAAGATGAAATTTAACCTCCTGTGTTAGCGTCCTCTGCAAACATGTGGATTTTGCCTGAAATTCAGTGCCCATTTTAGAGATCCGCAACCAGTGTTAGCCAACAATGGTTTTGCGCTCTCAATTATGAGTTGAATCGAGCCTGGGTTTGGCAATTTGAGTCAAATACTCAGTACTACAAAGCAGAGTGGCGCAGCGGAAGCGTGCTGGGCCCAAAACCCAGAGGCGCTGGATCGAAACCATCCCCTGCAAGATGCAATTTGACCTCCTGTGCTAGCGTCCTCTGCAAACATGTGGATTTTGCCTGAAATTCAGTGCCCATTTTAGAGATCCGCAACCAGTGTTAGCCAACAATGGTTTTGCGCTCTCAATTATGAGGTGAATCGAGCCCTGGGTTTGGCAATTTGAGTCAAATACTCAGTGCTCCAAAGCAGAGTGGCGCAGCGGAAGCGTGCTGGGCCCATAACCCAGAGGTCGATGGATCGAAACCATCCTCTGCTAATTTCGGAGTTTTCAATATTTTAGTCCACCAAATGAATATCTGTTTAATGTATTGGCCACTAAATAAATTGCCATTGACAACCCAGTGCAGCCAATTCAGCAAGCATAAGCATCCCTCCTCACATTCTATGCACATTAAAAATTATGGTACAGATCCATATCCACTCTTTTGAAACCCACCTTTTTCTGTTTCAAACAATGCCAACATCTGGTTGGGATTAACCTTAGTAAACCTTTTGAACTGAAATCAATTTATTCGCAAAACGTCAGCCCCAGTGGCCTAAAGGATAAGGCACTGGCCTCCTAAGCCAGGGATTGTGGGTTCGAGTCCCGTCTGGGGGTGATTTAAAGCAGAGTGGCGCAGCGGAAGCGTGCTGGGCCCATAACCAGAGGTCGATGGATCGAAACCATCCTCTGCTAGATGTGTGTTTTATACCACAAAGTCAATTGCAATTTGACATCCAGGTCTAGCCACCTCAGCAAACATGAGGATTTTGGCTCAAATTCAGTGCCCATTTTAGAGATCCGCAACCAGTGTTAGCCAACAATCGTTTTTCACTCTCAATTTTTGAGGTGAATCGAGCCTGGGTTTGGCAATTTGAGTCAAATAGTTAGTACTACAAAGCAGAGTGGCGCAGCGGAAGCGTGCTGGGCCCATAACCCAGCGTCGATGGATCGAAACCATCCTCTGCTAATTTTGGAGTTTTCAATGTTTTAGTCCACCAAATGAATATCTGTTCAATGTATTGGCCACTAAATAAATTGCCATTGACATCCCAGTGCAGCCAATTCAGCAAGCATAAGCCTCCTCACATTCTATGCACATTAAAAATTTTGGTACATATCCATATCCACTCTTTTGAAACCCACCTTTTTCTGTTTCAAACAATGCCAACATCTGGTTGGGATTAACCTTAGTAAACCTTTTGAACTGAAATCAATTTCTTTGCACCATATCTGCCCCAGTGGACTAATGGATAAGGCACTGGCCTCCTAGCCAGGGATTGTGCGTTCGAGACCCATCTGGGGTGATTTAAAGCAGAGACGGGCTGCGGATGCGTGATGCACCCAGAGGGCGATGGATTGAAACCATCCCCTGCAAGATGAAATTTAACCTCCTGTGTTAGCGTCCTCTGCAAACATGTGGATTTTGCCTGAAATTCAGTGCCCATTTTAGAGATCCGCAACCAGTGTTAGCCAACAATGGTTTTGCGCTCTCAATTATGAGGTGAATCGAGCCTGGGTTTGGCAATTTGAGTCAAATACTCAGTACTAGAAAGCAGAGTGGCGCAGCGGAAGCGTGCTGGGCCCAAAACCCAGAGGCGCTGGATCGAAACCATCCCCTGCAAGATGCAATTTGACCTCCTGTGCTAGCGTCCTCTGCAAACATGTGGATTTTGCCTGAAATTCAGTGCCCATTTTAGAGATCCGCAACCAGTGTTAGCCAACAATGGTTTTGCGCTCTCAATTATGAGGTGAATCGAGCCTGGGTTTGGCAATTTGAGTCAAATACTCAGTACTACAAAGCAGAGTGGCGCAGCGGAAGCGTGCTGGGCCCAAAACCCAGAGGCGCTGGATCGAAACCATCCCCTGCAAGATGCAATTTGACCTCCTGTGCTAGCGTCCTCTGCAAACATGTGGATTTTGCCTGAAATTCAGTGCCCATTTTAGAGATCCGCAACCAGTGTTAGCCAACAATGGTTTTGCGCTCTCAATTATGAGGTGAATCGAGCCTGGGTTTGGCAATTTGAGTCAAATACTCAGTGCTACAAAGCAGAGTGGCGCAGCGGAAGCGTGCTGGGCCCATAACCCAGAGGTCGATGGATCGAAACCATCCTCTGCTACTTTCTGAGTTTCAATGTTTTAGTCCACCAAATGAATATCTGTTCAATGTATTGGCCACTAAATAAATTGCCATTGACAACCCAGTGCAGCCAATTCAGCAAGCATAAGCATCCCTCCTCACATTCTATGCACATTAAAAATTATGGTACAGATCCATATCCACTCTTAAAGAAAACCCACCTTTTTCTGTTTCAAACAATGCCAACAGCTGGTTGGGATTAACCTTAGTAAACCTTTTGAACTGAAAGCAATTTCTTTGCAACATATCTGCCCCCGGTGGACTAATGGATAAGGCACTGGCCTTCAAGGCCAGGGATTGTGCGTTCGAAACCCGTCTGGGGTGATTAAAAGCATAGTGGGGGCAGCGGATGCGTGATGGACCCAGAGGACGATGAATCGAAACCATCCCCTGTAAGTTGCACTTTGACCTCCTGTGCTAGCGTCCTCTGTAAACATGTGGATTTTGCCTGAAATTCAGTGCCCATTTTAGAGATCCGCAACCAGTGTTAGCCAACAATGGTTTTGCGCTCTAAATTATGAGGTGAATCGAGCCTGGGTTTGCCAATTTGAGTCAAATACTCAGTGCTCCAAAGCAGAGTGGCGCAGCGGAAGCGTGCTGGGCCCATAACCCAGAGGTCGATGGATCGAAACCATCCTCTGCTAATTTCGGAGTTTTCAATGTTTTAGTCCACCAAATGAATATCTGTTTAATGTATTGGCCACTAAATAAATTGCCATTGACAACCCAGTGCAGCCAATTCAGCAAGCATAAGCATCCCTCCTCACATTCTATGCACATTAAAAATTATGGTACAGATCCATATCCACTCTTTTGAAACCCACCTTTTTCTGTTTCAAACAATGCCAACATCTGGTTGGGATTAACCTTAGTAAACCTTTTGAACTGAAATCAATTTATTCGCAACACGTCAGCCCCAGTGGCCTAATGGATAAGGCACTGGCCTCCTAAGCCAGGGATTGTGGGTTCGAGTCCCGTCTGGGGTGATTTAAAACAGAGAGGCGCAGCGGAAGCGTGCTGGGCCCATAACCCAGAGGTCGATGGATCGAAACCATCCTCTGCTAGATGTGTGTTTTATACCACAAAGTCAATTGCAATTTGACATCCAGGTCTAGCCACCTCAGCAAACATGAGGATTTTGGCTCAAATTCAGTGCCCATTTTAGAGATCCGCAACCAGTGTTAGCCAACAATCGTTTTTCACTCTCAATTTTGAGGTGAATCGAGCCTGGGTTTGGCAATTTGAGTCAAATAGTTAGTACTACAAAGCAGAGTGGCGCAGCGGAAGCGTGCTGGGCCCATAACCCAGCGGTCGATGGATTGAAACCATCCTCTGCTAATTTCGGAGTTTTCAATGTTTTAGTCCACCAAATGAATATCTGTTCAATGTATTGGCCACTAAATAAATTGCCATTGACATCCCAGTGCAGCCAATTCAGCAAGCATAAGCCTCCTCACATTCTATGCACATTAAAAATTTTGGTACATATCCATATCCACTCTTTTGAAACCCACCTTTTTCTGTTTCAAACAATGCCAACATCTGGTTGGGATTAACCTTAGTAAACCTTTTGAACTGAAATCAATTTCTTTGCACCATATCTGCCCCAGTGGACTAATGGATAAGGCACTGGCCTCCTAGGCCAGGGATTGTGCGTTTCGAGACCCATCTGGGGTGATTTAAAGCAGAGTCGGGCTGCGGATGCGTGATGGACCCAGAGGTCGATGGATTGAAACCATCCCCTGCAAGATGAAATTTAACCTCCTGTGTTAGCGTCCTCTGCAAACATGTGGATTTTGCCTGAAATTCAGCGCCCATTTTAGAGATCCGCAACCAGTGTTAGCCAACAATGGTTTTGCGCTCTCAATTATGAGGTGAATCGAGCCTGGGTTTGGCAATTTGAGTCAAATACTCAGTACTACAAAGCAGAGTGGCGCAGCGGAAGCGTGCTGGGCCCAAAACCCAGAGGCGCTGGATCGAAACCATCCCCTGCAAGATGCAATTTGACCTCCTGTGCTAGCGTCCTCTGCAAACATGTGGATTTTGCCTGAAATTCAGTGCCCATTTTAGAGATCCGCAACCAGTGTTAGCCAACAATGGTTTTGCGCTCTCAATTATGAGGTGAATCGAGCCTGGGTTTGGCAATTTGAGTCAAATACTCAGTGCTCCAAAGCAGAGTGGCGCAGCGGAAGCGTGCTGGGCCCATAACCCAGAGGTCGATGGATCGAAACCATCCTCTGCTAATTTCTGAGTTTTCAATGTTTTAGTCCACCAAATGAATATCTGTTCAATGTATTGGCCACTAAATAAATTGCCATTGACAACCCAGTGCAGCCAATTCAGCAAGCATAAGCATCCCTCCTCACATTCTATGCACATTAAAAATTATGGTACAGATCCATATCCACTCTTAAAGAAAACCCACCTTTTTCTGTTTCAAACAATGCCAACAGCTGGTTGGGATTAACCTTAGTAAACCTTTGAACTGAAAGCAATTTCTTTGCAACATATCTGCCCCCGGTGGACTAATGGATAAGGCACTGGCCTCCAAGGCCAGGGATTGTGCGTTCGAAACCCGTCTGGGGGTGATTAAAAGCATAGTGGGGCAGCGGATGCGTGATGGACCCAGAGGACGATGAATCGAAACCATCCCCTGTAAGTTGCAATTTGACCTCCTGTGCTAGCGTCCTCTGTAAACATGTGGATTTTGCCTGAAATTCAGTGCCCATTTTAGAGATCCGCAACCAGTGTTAGCCAACAATGGTTTTGCGCTCTAAATTATGAGGTGAATCGAGCCTGGGTTTGGCCAATTTGAGTCAAATACTCAGTGCTCCAAAGCAGAGTGGCGCAGCGGAAGCGTGCTGGGCCCATAACCCAGAGGTCGATGGATCGAAACCATCCTCTGCTAATTTCTGAGTTTTCAATGTTTTAGTCCACCAAATGAATATCTGTTTAATGTATTGGCCACTAAATAAATTGCCATTGACAACCCAGTGCAGCCAATTCAGCAAGCATAAGCATCCCTCCTCACATTCTATGCACATTAAAAATTTTGGTACATATCCATATCCACTCTTTTGAAACCCACCTTTTTCTGTTTCAAACAATGCCAACATCTGGTTGGGATTAACCTTAGTAAACCTTTTGAACTGAAATCAATTTCTTTGCACCATATCTGCCCAGTGGACTAATGGATAAGGCACTGGCCTCCTAGGCCAGGGATTGTGCGTTCGAGACCCATCTGGGGTGATTTAAAGCAGAGTCGGGCAGCGGATGCGTGATGGACCCAGAGGTCGATGGATTGAAACCATCCCCTGCAAGATGAAATTTAACCTCCTGTGTTAGCGTCCTCTGCAAACATGTGGATTTTGCCTGAAATTCAGTGCCCATTTTAGAGATCCGCAACCAGTGTTAGCCAACAATGGTTTTGCGCTCTCAATTATGAGTTGAATCGAGCCTGGGTTTGGCAATTTGAGTCAAATACTCAGTACTACAAGCAGAGTGGCGCAGCGGAAGCGTGCTGGGCCCAAAACCCAGAGGCGCTGGATCGAAACCCATCCCCTGCAAGATGCAATTTGACCTCCTGTGCTAGCGTCCTCTGCAAACATGTGGATTTTGCCTGAAATTCAGTGCCCATTTTAGAGATCCGCAACCAGTGTTAGCCAACAATGGCTTTTGCGCTCTCAATTATGAGGTGAATCGAGCCTGGGTTTGGCAATTTGAGTCAAATACTCAGTGCTACAAAGCAGAGTGGCGCAGCGGAAGCGTGCTGGGCCCATAACCCAGAGGTCGATGGATCGAAACCATCCTCTGCTAATTTCTGAGTTTTCAATGTTTTAGTCCACCAAATGAATATCTGTTTAATGTATTGGCCACTAAATAAATTGCCATTGACAACCCAGTGCAGCCAATTCAGCAAGCATAAGCATCCCTCCTCACATTCTATGCACATTAAAAATTATGGTACAGATCCATATCCACTCTTTTGAAACCCACCTTTTTCTGTTTCAAACAATGCCAACATCTGGTTGGGATTAACCTTAGTAAACCTTTTGAACTGAAATCAATTTTTTCGCAACACGTCAGCCCCAGTGGCCTAATGGATAAGGCACTGGCCTCCTAAGCCAGGGATTGTGGGTTCGAGTCCCGTCTGGGGTGATTCAAAGCAGAGTGGCGCAGCGGAAGCGTGCTGGGCCCATAACCCAGAGGTCGATGGATCGAAACCATCCTCTGCTAGATGTGTGTTTTATACCACAAAGTCAATTGCAATTTGACATCCAGGTCTAGCCACCTCAGCAAACATGAGGATTTTGGCTCAAATTCAGTGCCCATTTTAGAGATCCGCAACCAGTGTTAGCCAACAATCGTTTTTCACTCTCAATTTTGAGGTGAATCGAGCCTGGGTTTGGCAATTTGAGTCAAATAGTTAGTACTACAAAGCAGAGTGGCGCAGCGGAAGCGTGCAGGGCCCATAACCCAGCGGGTGATGGATCGAAACCATGCTCTGCTAATTTCGGAGTTTTCAATGTTTTAGTCCACCAAATGAATATCTGTTCAATGTATTGGCCACTAAATAAATTGCCATTGACATCCCAGTGCAGCCAATTCAGCAAGCATAAGCATCCCTCCTCACATTCTATGCACATTAAAAATTTTGGTACATATCCATATCCACTCTTTTGAAACCCACCTTTTTCTGTTTCAAACAATGCCAACATCTGGTTGGGATTAACCTTAGTAAACCTTTTGAACTGAAATCAATTTCTTTGCACCATATCTGCCCCAGTGGACTAATGGATAAGGCACTGGCCTCCTAGGCCAGGGATTGTGCGTTCGAGACCCATCTGGGGTGATTTAAAGCAGAGTCGGGCAGCGGATGCGTGATGGACCCAGAGGTCGATGGATTGAAACCATCCCCTGCAAGATGAAATTTAACCTCCTGTGTTAGCGTCCTCTGCAAACATGTGGATTTTGCCTGAAATTCAGCGCCCATTTTAGAGATCCGCAACCAGTGTTAGCCAACAATGGTTTTGCGCTCTCAATTATGAGGTGAATCGAGCCTGGGTTTGGCAATTTGAGTCAAATACTCAGTACTACAAAGCAGAGTGGCGCAGCGGAAGCGTGCTGGGCCCAAAACCCAGAGGCGCTGGATCGAAACCATCCCCTGCAAGATGCAATTTGACCTCCTGTGCTAGCGTCCTCTGCAAACATGTGGATTTTGCCTGAAATTCAGTGCCCATTTTAGAGATCCGCAACCAGTGTTAGCCAACAATGGTTTTGCGCTCTCAATTATGAGGTGAATCGAGCCTGGGTTTGGCAATTTGAGTCAAATACTCAGTGCTCCAAAGCAGAGTGGCGCAGCGGAAGCGTGCTGGGCCATAACCCAGAGGTCGATGGATCGAAACCATCCTCTGCTAATTTCTGAGTTTTCAATGTTTTAGTCCACCAAATGAATATCTGTTCAATGTATTGGCCACTAAATAAATTGCCATTGACAACCCAGTGCAGCCAATTCAGCAAGCATAAGCATCCCTCCTCACATTCTATGCACATTAAAAATTATGGTACAGATCCATATCCACTCTTAAAGAAAACCCACCTTTTTCTGTTTCAAACAATGCCAACAGCTGGTTGGGATTAACCTTAGTAAACCTTTTGAACTGAAAGCAATTTCTTTGCAACATATCTGCCCCGGTGGACTAATGGATAAGGCACTGGCCTCCAAGGCCAGGGATTGTGCGTTCGAAACCCGTCTGGGGTGATTAAAAGCATAGTGGGGCAGCGGATGCGTGATGGACCCAGAGGACGATGAATCGAAACCATCCCCTGTAAGTTGCAATTTGACCTCCTGTGCTAGCGTCCTCTGTAAACATGTGGATTTTGCCTGAAATTCAGTGCCCATTTTAGAGATCCGCAACCAGTGTTAGCCAACAATGGTTTTGCGCTCTAAATTATGAGGTGAATCGAGCCTGGGTTTGCCAATTTGAGTCAAATACTCAGTGCTCCAAAGCAGAGTGGCGCAGCGGAAGCGTGCTGGGCCCATAACCCAGAGGTCGATGGATCGAAACCATCCTCTGCTAATTTCGGAGTTTTCAATGTTTTAGTCCACCAAATGAATATCTGTTTAATGTATTGGCCACTAAATAAATTGCCATTGACAACCCAGTGCAGCCAATTCAGCAAGCATAAGCATCCCTCCTCACATTCTATGCACATTAAAAATTATGGTACAGATCCATATCCACTCTTTTGAAACCCACCTTTTTCTGTTTCAAACAATGCCAACATCTGGTTGGGATTAACCTTAGTAAACCTTTTGAACTGAAATCAATTTATTCGCAAAACGTCAGCCCCAGTGGCCTAAAGGATAAGGCACTGGCCTCCTAAGCCAGGGATTGTGGGTTCGAGTCCCGTCTGGGGTGATGTAAAGCAGAGTGGCGCAGCGGAAGCGTGCTGGGCCCATAACCCAGAGGTCGATGGATCGAAACCATCCTCTGCTAGATGTGTGTTTTATACCACAAAGTCAATTGCAATTTGACATCCAGGTCTAGCCACCTCAGCAAACATGAGGATTTTGGCTCAAATTCAGTGCCCATTTTAGAGATCCGCAACCAGTGTTAGCCAACAATCGTTTTTCACTCTCAATTTTGAGGTGAATCGAGCCTGGGTTTGGCAATTTGAGTCAAATAGTTAGTACTACAAAGCAGAGTGGCGCAGCGGAAGCGTGCTGGGCCCATAACCCAGCGGTCGATGGATCGAAACCATCCTCTGCTAATTTTGGAGTTTTCAATGTTTTAGTCCACCAAATGAATATCTGTTCAATGTATTGGCCACTAAATAAATTGCCATTGACATCCCAGTGCAGCCAATTCAGCAAGCATAAGCCTCCTCACATTCTATGCACATTAAAAATTTTGGTACATATCCATATCCACTCTTTTGAAACCCACCTTTTTCTGTTTCAAACAATGCCAACATCTGGTTGGGATTAACCTTAGTAAACCTTTTGAACTGAAATCAATTTCTTTGCACCATATCTGCCCCAGTGGACTAATGGATAAGGCACTGGCCTCCTAGGCCAGGGATTGTGCGTTCGAGACCCATCTGGGGTGATTTAAAGCAGAGTCGGGCTGCGGATGCGTGATGCACCCAGAGGGCGATGGATTGAAACCATCCCCTGCAAGATGAAATTTAACCTCCTGTGTTAGCGTCCTCTGCAAACATGTGGATTTTGCCTGAAATTCAGTGCCCATTTTAGAGATCCGCAACCAGTGTTAGCCAACAATGGTTTTGCGCTCTCAATTATGAGGTGAATCGAGCCTGGGTTTGGCAATTTGAGTCAAATACTCAGTACTAGAAAGCAGAGTGGCGCAGCGGAAGCGTGCTGGGCCCAAAACCCAGAGGCGCTGGATCGAAACCATCCCCTGCAAGATGCAATTTGACCTCCTGTGCTAGCGTCCTCTGCAAACATGTGGATTTTGCCTGAAATTCAGTGCCCATTTTAGAGATCCGCAACCAGTGTTAGCCAACAATGGTTTTGCGCTCTCAATTATGAGGTGAATCGAGCCTGGGTTTGGCAATTTGAGTCAAATACTCAGTACTACAAAGCAGAGTGGCGCAGCGGAAGCGTGCTGGGCCCAAAACCCAGAGGCGCTGGATCGAAACCATCCCCTGCAAGATGCAATTTGACCTCCTGTGCTAGCGTCCTCTGCAAACATGTGGATTTTGCCTGAAATTCAGTGCCCATTTTAGAGATCCGCAACCAGTGTTAGCCAACAATGGTTTTGCGCTCTCAATTATGAGGTGAATCGAGCCTGGGTTTGGCAATTTGAGTCAAATACTCAGTGCTACAAAGCAGAGTGGCGCAGCGGAAGCGTGCTGGGCCCATAACCCAGAGGTCGATGGATCGAAACCATCCTCTGCTAATTTCTGAGTTTTCAATGTTTTAGTCCACCAAATGAATATCTGTTCAATGTATTGGCCACTAAATAAATTGCCATTGACAACCCAGTGCAGCCAATTCAGCAAGCATAAGCATCCCTCCTCACATTCTATGCACATTAAAAATTATGGTACAGATCCATATCCACTCTTAAAGAAAACCCACCTTTTTCTGTTTCAAACAATGCCAACAGCTGGTTGGGATTAACCTTAGTAAACCTTTTGAACTGAAAGCAATTTCTTTGCAACATATCTGCCCCGGTGGACTAATGGATAAGGCACTGGCCTTCAAGGCCAGGGATTGTGCGTTCGAAACCCGTCTGGGGTGATTAAAAGCATAGTGGGGCAGCGGATGCGTGATGGACCCAGAGGACGATGAATCGAAACCATCCCCTGTAAGTTGCAATTTGACCTCCTGTGCTAGCGTCCTCTGTAAACATGTGGATTTTGCCTGAAATTCAGTGCCCATTTTAGAGATCCGCAACCAGTGTTAGCCAACAATGGTTTTGCGCTCTAAATTATGAGGTGAATCGAGCCTGGGTTTGCCAATTTGAGTCAAATACTCAGTGCTCCAAAGCAGAGTGGCGCAGCGGAAGCGTGCTGGGCCCATAACCCAGAGGTCGATGGATCGAAACCATCCTCTGCTAATTTCGGAGTTTTCAATGTTTTAGTCCACCAAATGAATATCTGTTTAATGTATTGGCCACTAAATAAATTGCCATTGACAACCCAGTGCAGCCAATTCAGCAAGCATAAGCATCCCTCCTCACATTCTATGCACATTAAAAATTATGGTACAGATCCATATCCACTCTTTTGAAACCCACCTTTTTCTGTTTCAAACAATGCCAACATCTGGTTGGGATTAACCTTAGTAAACCTTTTGAACTGAAATCAATTTATTCGCAACACGTCAGCCCCAGTGGCCTAATGGATAAGGCACTGGCCTCCTAAGCCAGGGATTGTGGGTTCGAGTCCCGTCTGGGGTGATTTAAAACAGAGAGGCGCAGCGGAAGCGTGCTGGGCCCATAACCCAGAGGTCGATGGATCGAAACCATCCTCTGCTAGATGTGTGTTTTATACCACAAAGTCAATTGCAATTTGACATCCAGGTCTAGCCACCTCAGCAAACATGAGGATTTTGGCTCAAATTCAGTGCCCATTTTAGAGATCCGCAACCAGTGTTAGCCAACAATCGTTTTTCACTCTCAATTTTGAGGTGAATCGAGCCTGGGTTTGGCAATTTGAGTCAAATAGTTAGTACTACAAAGCAGAGTGGCGCAGCGGAAGCGTGCTGGGCCCATAACCCAGCGGTCGATGGATTGAAACCATCCTCTGCTAATTTCGGAGTTTTCAATGTTTTAGTCCACCAAATGAATATCTGTTCAATGTATTGGCCACTAAATAAATTGCCATTGACATCCCAGTGCAGCCAATTCAGCAAGCATAAGCCTCCTCACATTCTATGCACATTAAAAATTTTGGTACATATCCATATCCACTCTTTTGAAACCCACCTTTTTCTGTTTCAAACAATGCCAACATCTGGTTGGGATTAACCTTAGTAAACCTTTTGAACTGAAATCAATTTCTTTGCACCATATCTGCCCCAGTGGACTAATGGATAAGGCACTGGCCTCCTAGGCCAGGGATTGTGCGTTCGAGACCCATCTGGGGTGATTTAAAGCAGAGTCGGGCTGCGGATGCGTGATGGACCCAGAGGTCGATGGATTGAAACCATCCCCTGCAAGATGAAATTTAACCTCCTGTGTTAGCGTCCTCTGCAAACATGTGGATTTTGCCTGAAATTCAGCGCCCATTTTAGAGATCCGCAACCAGTGTTAGCCAACAATGGTTTTGCGCTCTCAATTATGAGGTGAATCGAGCCTGGGTTTGGCAATTTGAGTCAAATACTCAGTACTACAAAGCAGAGTGGCGCAGCGGAAGCGTGCTGGGCCCAAAACCCAGAGGCGCTGGATCGAAACCATCCCCTGCAAGATGCAATTTGACCTCCTGTGCTAGCGTCCTCTGCAAACATGTGGATTTTGCCTGAAATTCAGTGCCCATTTTAGAGATCCGCAACCAGTGTTAGCCAACAATGGTTTTGCGCTCTCAATTATGAGGTGAATCGAGCCTGGGTTTGGCAATTTGAGTCAAATACTCAGTGCTCCAAAGCAGAGTGGCGCAGCGGAAGCGTGCTGGGCCCATAACCCAGAGGTCGATGGATCGAAACCATCCTCTGCTAATCTCTGAGTTTTCAATGTTTTAGTCCACCAAATGAATATCTGTTCAATGTATTGGCCACAAAATAAATTGCCATTGACAACCCAGTGCAGCCAATTCAGCAAGCATAAGCATCCCTCCTCACATTCTATGCACATTAAAAATTATGGTACAGATCCATATCCACTCTTAAAGAAAACCCACCTTTTTCTGTTTCAAACAATGCCAACAGCTGGTTGGGATTAACCTTAGTAAACCTTTTGAACTGAAAGCAATTTCTTTGCAACATATCTGCCCCGGTGGACTAATGGATAAGGCACTGGCCTCCAAGGCCAGGGATTGTGCGTTCGAAACCTGTCTGGGGTGATTAAAAGCATAGTGGGGCAGCGGATGCGTGATGGACCCAGAGGACGATGAATCGAAACCATCCCCTGTAAGTTGCAATTTGACCTCCTGTGCTAGCGTCCTCTGTAAACATGTGGATTTTGCCTGAAATTCAGTGCCCATTTTAGAGATCCGCAACCAGTGTTAGCCAACAATGGTTTTGCGCTCTAAATTATGAGTTGAATCGAGCCTGGGTTTGCCAATTTGAGTCAAATACTCAGTGCTCCAAAGCAGAGTGGCGCAGCGGAAGCGTGCTGGGCCCATAACCCAGAGGTCGATGGATCGAAACCATCCTCTGCTAATTTCGGAGTTTTCAATGTTTTAGTCCACCAAATGAATATCTGTTTAATGTATTGGCCACTAAATAAATTGCCATTGACAACCCAGTGCAGCCAATTCAGCAAGCATAAGCATCCCTCCTCACATTCTATGCACATTAAAAATGTTGGTACATATCCATATCCACTCTTTTGAAACCCACCTTTTTCTGTTTCAAACAATGCCAACATCTGGTTGGGATTAACCTTAGTAAACCTTTTGAACTGAAATCAATTTCTTTGCACCATATCTGCCCCAGTGGACTAATGGATAAGGCACTGGCCTCCTAGGCCAGGGATTGTGCGTTCGAGACCCATCTGGGGTGATTTAAAGCAGAGTCGGGCAGCGGATGCGTGATGGACCCAGAGGTCGATGGATTGAAACCATCCCCTGCAAGATGAAATTTAACCTCCTGTGTTAGCGTCCTCTGCAAACATGTGGATTTTGCCTGAAATTCAGTGCCCATTTTAGAGATCCGCAACCAGTGTTAGCCAACAATGGTTTTGCGCTCTCAATTATGAGTTGAATCGAGCCTGGGTTTGGCAATTTGAGTCAAATACTCAGTACTACAAAGCAGAGTGGCGCAGCGGAAGCGTGCTGGGCCCAAAACCCAGAGGCGCTGGATCGAAACCATCCCCTGCAAGATGCAATTTGACCTCCTGTGCTAGCGTCCTCTGCAAACATGTGGATTTTGCCTGAAATTCAGTGCCCATTTTAGAGATCCGCAACCAGTGTTAGCCAACAATGGTTTTGCGCTCTCAATTATGAGGTGAATCGAGCCTGGGTTTGGCAATTTGAGTCAAATACTCAGTGCTCCAAAGCAGAGTGGCGCAGCGGAAGCGTGCTGGGCCCATAACCCAGAGGTCGATGGATCGAAACCATCCTCTGCTAATTTCGGAGTTTTCAATATTTTAGTCCACCAAATGAATATCTGTTTAATGTATTGGCCACTAAATAAATTGCCATTGACAACCCAGTGCAGCCAATTCAGCAAGCATAAGCATCCCTCCTCACATTCTATGCACATTAAAAATTATGGTACAGATCCATATCCACTCTTTTGAAACCCACCTTTTTCTGTTTCAAACAATGCCAACATCTGGTTGGGATTAACCTTAGTAAACCTTTTGAACTGAAATCAATTTATTCGCAAAACGTCAGCCCCAGTGGCCTAAAGGATAAGGCACTGGCCTCCTAAGCCAGGGATTGTGGGTTCGAGTCCCGTCTGGGGTGATTTAAAGCAGAGTGGCGCAGCGGAAGCGTGCTGGGCCCATAACCCAGAGGTCGATGGATCGAAACCATCCTCTGCTAGATGTGTGTTTTATACCACAAAGTCAATTGCAATTTGACATCCAGGTCTAGCCACCTCAGCAAACATGAGGATTTTGGCTCAAATTCAGTGCCCATTTTAGAGATCCGCAACCAGTGTTAGCCAACAATCGTTTTTCACTCTCAATTTTGAGGTGAATCGAGCCTGGGTTTGGCAATTTGAGTCAAATAGTTAGTACTACAAAGCAGAGTGGCGCAGCGGAAGCGTGCTGGGCCCATAACCCAGCGGTCGATGGATCGAAACCATCCTCTGCTAATTTTGGAGTTTTCAATGTTTTAGTCCACCAAATGAATATCTGTTCAATGTATTGGCCACTAAATAAATTGCCATTGACATCCCAGTGCAGCCAATTCAGCAAGCATAAGCCTCCTCACATTCTATGCACATTAAAAATTTTGGTACATATCCATATCCACTCTTTTGAAACCCACCTTTTTCTGTTTCAAACAATGCCAACATCTGGTTGGGATTAACCTTAGTAAACCTTTTGAACTGAAATCAATTTCTTTGCACCATATCTGCCCCAGTGGACTAATGGATAAGGCACTGGCCTCCTAGGCCAGGGATTGTGCGTTCGAGACCCATCTGGGGTGATTTAAAGCAGAGTCGGGCTGCGGATGCGTGATGCACCCAGAGGGCGATGGATTGAAACCATCCCCTGCAAGATGAAATTTAACCTCCTGTGTTAGCGTCCTCTGCAAACATGTGGATTTTGCCTGAAATTCAGCGCCCATTTTAGAGATCCGCAACCAGTGTTAGCCAACAATGGTTTTGCGCTCTCAATTATGAGGTGAATCGAGCCTGGGTTTGGCAATTTGAGTCAAATACTCAGTACTACAAAGCAGAGTGGCGCAGCGGAAGCGTGCTGGGCCCAAAACCCAGAGGCGCTGGATCGAAACCATCCCCTGCAAGATGCAATTTGACCTCCTGTGCTAGCGTCCTCTGCAAACATGTGGATTTTGCCTGAAATTCAGTGCCCATTTTAGAGATCCGCAACCAGTGTTAGCCAACAATGGTTTTGCGCTCTCAATTATGAGGTGAATCGAGCCTGGGTTTGGCAATTTGAGTCAAATACTCAGTGCTCCAAAGCAGAGTGGCGCAGCGGAAGCGTGCTGGGCCCATAACCCAGAGGTCGATGGATCGAAACCATCCTCTGCTAATTTCTGAGTTTTCAATGTTTTAGTCCACCAAATGAATATCTGTTCAATGTATTGGCCACTAAATAAATTGCCATTGACAACCCAGTGCAGCCAATTCAGCAAGCATAAGCATCCCTCCTCACATTCTATGCACATTAAAAATTATGGTACAGATCCATATCCACTCTTAAAGAAAACCCACCTTTTTCTGTTTCAAACAATGCCAACAGCTGGTTGGGATTAACCTTAGTAAACCTTTTGAACTGAAAGCAATTTCTTTGCAACATATCTGCCCCGGTGGACTAATGGATAAGGCACTGGCCTCCAAGGCCAGGGATTGTGCGTTCGAAACCCGTCTGGGGTGATTAAAAGCATAGTGGGGCAGCGGATGCGTGATGGACCCAGAGGACGATGAATCGAAACCATCCCCTGTAAGTTGCAATTTGACCTCCTGTGCTAGCGTCCTCTGTAAACATGTGGATTTTGCCTGAAATTCAGTGCCCATTTTAGAGATCCGCAACCAGTGTTAGCCAACAATGGTTTTGCGCTCTAAATTATGAGGTGAATCGAGCCTGGGTTTGCCAATTTGAGTCAAATACTCAGTGCTCCAAAGCAGAGTGGCGCAGCGGAAGCGTGCTGGGCCCATAACCCAGAGGTCGATGGATCGAAACCATCCTCTGCTAATTTCGGAGTTTTCAATGTTTTAGTCCACCAAATGAATATCTGTTTAATGTATTGGCCACTAAATAAATTGCCATTGACAACCCAGTGCAGCCAATTCAGCAAGCATAAGCATCCCTCCTCACATTCTATGCACATTAAAAATGTTGGTACATATCCATATCCACTCTTTTGAAACCCACCTTTTTCTGTTTCAAACAATGCCAACATCTGGTTGGGATTAACCTTAGTAAACCTTTTGAACTGAAATCAATTTCTTTGCACCATATCTGCCCCAGTGGACTAATGGATAAGGCACTGGCCTCCTAGGCCAGGGATTGTGCGTTCGAGACCCATCTGGGGTGATTTAAAGCAGAGTCGGGCAGCGGATGCGTGATGGACCCAGAGGTCGATGGATTGAAACCATCCCCTGCAAGATGAAATTTAACCTCCTGTGTTAGCGTCCTCTGCAAACATGTGGATTTTGCCTGAAATTCAGTGCCCATTTTAGAGATCCGCAACCAGTGTTAGCCAACAATGGTTTTGCGCTCTCAATTATGAGTTGAATCGAGCCTGGGTTTGGCAATTTGAGTCAAATACTCAGTACTACAAAGCAGAGTGGCGCAGCGGAAGCGTGCTGGGCCCAAAACCCAGAGGCGCTGGATCGAAACCATCCCCTGCAAGATGCAATTTGACCTCCTGTGCTAGCGTCCTCTGCAAACATGTGGATTTTGCCTGAAATTCAGTGCCCATTTTAGAGATCCGCAACCAGTGTTAGCCAACAATGGTTTTGCGCTCTCAATTATGAGGTGAATCGAGCCTGGGTTTGGCAATTTGAGTCAAATACTCAGTGCTCCAAAGCAGAGTGGCGCAGCGGAAGCGTGCTGGGCCCATAACCCAGAGGTCGATGGATCGAAACCATCCTCTGCTAATTTCGAAGTTTTCAATATTTTAGTCCACCAAATGAATATCTGTTTAATGTATTGGCCACTAAATAAATTGCCATTGACAACCCAGTGCAGCCAATTCAGCAAGCATAAGCATCCCTCCTCACATTCTATGCACATTAAAAATTATGGTACAGATCCATATCCACTCTTTTGAAACCCACCTTTTTCTGTTTCAAACAATGCCAACATCTGGTTGGGATTAACCTTAGTAAACCTTTTGAACTGAAATCAATTTATTCGCAAAACGTCAGCCCCAGTGGCCTAAAGGATAAGGCACTGGCCTCCTAAGCCAGGGATTGTGGGTTCGAGTCCCGTCTGGGGTGATTTAAAGCAGAGTGGCGCAGCGGAAGCGTGCTGGGCCCATAACCCAGAGGTCGATGGATCGAAACCATCCTCTGCTAGATGTGTGTTTTATACCACAAAGTCAATTGCAATTTGACATCCAGGTCTAGCCACCTCAGCAAACATGAGGATTTTGGCTCAAATTCAGTGCCCATTTTAGAGATCCGCAACCAGTGTTAGCCAACAATCGTTTTTCACTCTCAATTTTGAGGTGAATCGAGCCTGGGTTTGGCAATTTGAGTCAAATAGTTAGTACTACAAAGCAGAGTGGCGCAGCGGAAGCGTGCTGGGCCCATAACCCAGCGGTCGATGGATCGAAACCATCCTCTGCTAATTTTGGAGTTTTCAATGTTTTAGTCCACCAAGTGAATATCTGTTCAATGTATTGGCCACTAAATAAATTGCCATTGACATCCCAGTGCAGCCAATTCAGCAAGCATAAGCCTCCTCACATTCTATGCACATTAAAAATTTTGGTACATATCCATATCCACTCTTTTGAAACCCACCTTTTTCTGTTTCAAACAATGCCAACATCTGGTTGGGATTAACCTTAGTAAACCTTTTGAACTGAAATCAATTTCTTTGCACCATATCTGCCCCAGTGGACTAATGGATAAGGCACTGGCCTCCTAGGCCAGGGATTGTGCGTTCGAGACCCATCTGGGGTGATTTAAAGCAGAGACGGGCTGCGGATGCGTGATGCACCCAGAGGGCGATGGATTGAAACCATCCCCTGCAAGATGAAATTTAACCTCCTGTGTTAGCGTCCTCTGCAAACATGTGGATTTTGCCTGAAATTCAGTGCCCATTTTAGAGATCCGCAACCAGTGTTAGCCAACAATGGTTTTGCGCTCTCAATTATGAGGTGAATCGAGCCTGGGTTTGGCAATTTGAGTCAAATACTCAGTACTAGAAAGCAGAGTGGCGCAGCGGAAGCGTGCTGGGCCCAAAACCCAGAGGCGCTGGATCGAAACCATCCCCTGCAAGATGCAATTTGACCTCCTGTGCTAGCGTCCTCTGCAAACATGTGGATTTTGCCTGAAATTCAGTGCCCATTTTAGAGATCCGCAACCAGTGTTAGCCAACAATGGTTTTGCGCTCTCAATTATGAGGTGAATCGAGCCTGGGTTTGGCAATTTGAGTCAAATACTCAGTACTACAAAGCAGAGTGGCGCAGCGGAAGCGTGCTGGGCCCAAAACCCAGAGGCGCTGGATCGAAACCATCCCCTGCAAGATGCAATTTGACCTCCTGTGCTAGCGTCCTCTGCAAACATGTGGATTTTGCCTGAAATTCAGTGCCCATTTTAGAGATCCGCAACCAGTGTTAGCCAACAATGGTTTTGCGCTCTCAATTATGAGGTGAATCGAGCCTGGGTTTGGCAATTTGAGTCAAATACTCAGTGCTACAAAGCAGAGTGGCGCAGCGGAAGCGTGCTGGGCCCATAACCCAGAGGTCGATGGATCGAAACCATCCTCTGCTACTTTCTGAGTTTTCAATGTTTTAGTCCACCAAATGAATATCTGTTCAATGTATTGGCCACTAAATAAATTGCCATTGACAACCCAGTGCAGCCAATTCAGCAAGCATAAGCATCCCTCCTCACATTCTATGCACATTAAAAATTATGGTACAGATCCATATCCACTCTTAAAGAAAACCCACCTTTTTCTGTTTCAAACAATGCCAACAGCTGGTTGGGATTAACCTTAGTAAACCTTTTGAACTGAAAGCAATTTCTTTGCAACATATCTGCCCCGGTGGACTAATGGATAAGGCACTGGCCTTCAAGGCCAGGGATTGTGCGTTCGAAACCCGTCTGGGGTGATTAAAAGCATAGTGGGGCAGCGGATGCGTGATGGACCCAGAGGACGATGAATCGAAACCATCCCCTGTAAGTTGCACTTTGACCTCCTGTGCTAGCGTCCTCTGTAAACATGTGGATTTTGCCTGAAATTCAGTGCCCATTTTAGAGATCCGCAACCAGTGTTAGCCAACAATGGTTTTGCGCTCTAAATTATGAGGTGAATCGAGCCTGGGTTTGCCAATTTGAGTCAAATACTCAGTGCTCCAAAGCAGAGTGGCGCAGCGGAAGCGTGCTGGGCCCATAACCCAGAGGTCGATGGATCGAAACCATCCTCTGCTAATTTCGGAGTTTTCAATGTTTTAGTCCACCAAATGAATATCTGTTTAATGTATTGGCCACTAAATAAATTGCCATTGACAACCCAGTGCAGCCAATTCAGCAAGCATAAGCATCCCTCCTCACATTCTATGCACATTAAAAATTATGGTACAGATCCATATCCACTCTTTTGAAACCCACCTTTTTCTGTTTCAAACAATGCCAACATCTGGTTGGGATTAACCTTAGTAAACCTTTTGAACTGAAATCAATTTATTCGCAACACGTCAGCCCCAGTGGCCTAATGGATAAGGCACTGGCCTCCTAAGCCAGGGATTGTGGGTTCGAGTCCCGTCTGGGGTGATTTAAAACAGAGAGGCGCAGCGGAAGCGTGCTGGGCCCATAACCCAGAGGTCGATGGATCGAAACCATCCTCTGCTAGATGTGTGTTTTATACCACAAAGTCAATTGCAATTTGACATCCAGGTCTAGCCACCTCAGCAAACATGAGGATTTTGGCTCAAATTCAGTGCCCATTTTAGAGATCCGCAACCAGTGTTAGCCAACAATCGTTTTTCACTCTCAATTTTGAGGTGAATCGAGCCTGGGTTTGGCAATTTGAGTCAAATAGTTAGTACTACAAAGCAGAGTGGCGCAGCGGAAGCGTGCTGGGCCCATAACCCAGCGGTCGATGGATTGAAACCATCCTCTGCTAATTTCGGAGTTTTCAATGTTTTAGTCCACCAAATGAATATCTGTTCAATGTATTGGCCACTAAATAAATTGCCATTGACATCCCAGTGCAGCCAATTCAGCAAGCATAAGCCTCCTCACATTCTATGCACATTAAAAATTTTGGTACATATCCATATCCACTCTTTTGAAACCCACCTTTTTCTGTTTCAAACAATGCCAACATCTGGTTGGGATTAACCTTAGTAAACCTTTTGAACTGAAATCAATTTCTTTGCACCATATCTGCCCCAGTGGACTAATGGATAAGGCACTGGCCTCCTAGGCCAGGGATTGTGCGTTCGAGACCCATCTGGGGTGATTTAAAGCAGAGTCGGGCTGCGGATGCGTGATGGACCCAGAGGTCGATGGATTGAAACCATCCCCTGCAAGATGAAATTTAACCTCCTGTGTTAGCGTCCTCTGCAAACATGTGGATTTTGCCTGAAATTCAGCGCCCATTTTAGAGATCCGCAACCAGTGTTAGCCAACAATGGTTTTGCGCTCTCAATTATGAGGTGAATCGAGCCTGGGTTTGGCAATTTGAGTCAAATACTCAGTACTACAAAGCAGAGTGGCGCAGCGGAAGCGTGCTGGGCCCAAAACCCAGAGGCACTGGATCGAAACCATCCCCTGCAAGATGCAATTTGACCTCCTGTGCTAGCGTCCTCTGCAAACATGTGGATTTTGCCTGAAATTCAGTGCCCATTTTAGAGATCCGCAACCAGTGTTAGCCAACAATGGTTTTGCGCTCTCAATTATGAGGTGAATCGAGCCTGGGTTTGGCAATTTGAGTCAAATACTCAGTGCTCCAAAGCAGAGTGGCGCAGCGGAAGCGTGCTGGGCCCATAACCCAGAGGTCGATGGATCGAAACCATCCTCTGCTAATTTCTGAGTTTTCAATGTTTTAGTCCACCAAATGAATATCTGTTCAATGTATTGGCCACTAAATAAATTGCCATTGACAACCCAGTGCAGCCAATTCAGCAAGCATAAGCATCCCTCCTCACATTCTATGCACATTAAAAATTATGGTACAGATCCATATCCACTCTTAAAGAAAACCCACCTTTTTCTGTTTCAAACAATGCCAACAGCTGGTTGGGATTAACCTTAGTAAACCTTTTGAACTGAAAGCAATTTCTTTGCAACATATCTGCCCCGGTGGACTAATGGATAAGGCACTGGCCTCCAAGGCCAGGGATTGTGCGTTCGAAACCTGTCTGGGGTGATTAAAAGCATAGTGGGGCAGCGGATGCGTGATGGACCCAGAGGACGATGAATCGAAACCATCCCCTGTAAGTTGCAATTTGACCTCCTGTGCTAGCGTCCTCTGTAAACATGTGGATTTTGCCTGAAATTCAGTGCCCATTTTAGAGATCCGCAACCAGTGTTAGCCAACAATGGTTTTGCGCTCTAAATTATGAGTTGAATCGAGCCTGGGTTTGCCAATTTGAGTCAAATACTCAGTGCTCCAAAGCAGAGTGGCGCAGCGGAAGCGTGCTGGGCCCATAACCCAGAGGTCGATGGATCGAAACCATCCTCTGCTAATTTCGGAGTTTTCAATGTTTTAGTCCACCAAATGAATATCTGTTTAATGTATTGGCCACTAAATAAATTGCCATTGACAACCCAGTGCAGCCAATTCAGCAAGCATAAGCATCCCTCCTCACATTCTATGCACATTAAAAATGTTGGTACATATCCATATCCACTCTTT
The DNA here is from genome assembly GCA_030340625.1 of Merluccius polli. Lineage (NCBI taxonomy): Eukaryota > Metazoa > Chordata > Actinopteri > Gadiformes > Merlucciidae > Merluccius > Merluccius polli. The sequence goes on from JAOPHQ010006100.1 coordinate 47,542, forward strand.
TGAAACCCACCTTTTTCTGTTTCAAACAATGCCAACATCTGGTTGGGATTAACCTTAGTAAACCTTTTGAACTGAAATCAATTTCTTTGCACCATATCTGCCCCAGTGGACTAATGGATAAGGCACTGGCCTCCTAGGCCAGGGATTGTGCGTTCGAGACCCATCTGGGGTGATTTAAAGCAGAGTCGGGCAGCGGATGCGTGATGGACCCAGAGGTCGATGGATTGAAACCATCCCCTGCAAGATGAAATTTAACCTCCTGTGTTAGCGTCCTCTGCAAACATGTGGATTTTGCCTGAAATTCAGTGCCCATTTTAGAGATCCGCAACCAGTGTTAGCCAACAATGGTTTTGCGCTCTCAATTATGAGTTGAATCGAGCCTGGGTTTGGCAATTTGAGTCAAATACTCAGTACTACAAAGCAGAGTGGCGCAGCGGAAGCGTGCTGGGCCCAAAACCCAGAGGCGCTGGATCGAAACCATCCCCTGCAAGATGCAATTTGACCTCCTGTGCTAGCGTCCTCTGCAAACATGTGGATTTTGCCTGAAATTCAGTGCCCATTTTAGAGATCCGCAACCAGTGTTAGCCAACAATGGTTTTGCGCTCTCAATTATGAGGTGAATCGAGCCTGGGTTTGGCAATTTGAGTCAAATACTCAGTGCTCCAAAGCAGAGTGGCGCAGCGGAAGCGTGCTGGGCCCATAACCCAGAGGTCGATGGATCGAAACCATCCTCTGCTAATTTCGGAGTTTTCAATATTTTAGTCCACCAAATGAATATCTGTTTAATGTATTGGCCACTAAATAAATTGCCATTGACAACCCAGTGCAGCCAATTCAGCAAGCATAAGCATCCCTCCTCACATTCTATGCACATTAAAAATTATGGTACAGATCCATATCCACTCTTTTGAAACCCACCTTTTTCTGTTTCAAACAATGCCAACATCTGGTTGGGATTAACCTTAGTAAACCTTTTGAACTGAAATCAATTTATTCGCAAAACGTCAGCCCCAGTGGCCTAAAGGATAAGGCACTGGCCTCCTAAGCCAGGGATTGTGGGTTCGAGTCCCGTCTGGGGTGATTTAAAGCAGAGTGGCGCAGCGGAAGCGTGCTGGGCCCATAACCCAGAGGTCGATGGATCGAAACCATCCTCTGCTAGATGTGTGTTTTATACCACAAAGTCAATTGCAATTTGACATCCAGGTCTAGCCACCTCAGCAAACATGAGGATTTTGGCTCAAATTCAGTGCCCATTTTAGAGATCCGCAACCAGTGTTAGCCAACAATCGTTTTTCACTCTCAATTTTGAGGTGAATCGAGCCTGGGTTTGGCAATTTGAGTCAAATAGTTAGTACTACAAAGCAGAGTGGCGCAGCGGAAGCGTGCTGGGCCCATAACCCAGCGGTCGATGGATCGAAACCATCCTCTGCTAATTTTGGAGTTTTCAATGTTTTAGTCCACCAAATGAATATCTGTTCAATGTATTGGCCACTAAATAAATTGCCATTGACATCCCAGTGCAGCCAATTCAGCAAGCATAAGCCTCCTCACATTCTATGCACATTAAAAATTTTGGTACATATCCATATCCACTCTTTTGAAACCCACCTTTTTCTGTTTCAAACAATGCCAACATCTGGTTGGGATTAACCTTAGTAAACCTTTTGAACTGAAATCAATTTCTTTGCACCATATCTGCCCCAGTGGACTAATGGATAAGGCACTGGCCTCCTAGGCCAGGGATTGTGCGTTCGAGACCCATCTGGGGTGATTTAAAGCAGAGTCGGGCTGCGGATGCGTGATGCACCCAGAGGGCGATGGATTGAAACCATCCCCTGCAAGATGAAATTTAACCTCCTGTGTTAGCGTCCTCTGCAAACATGTGGATTTTGCCTGAAATTCAGCGCCCATTTTAGAGATCCGCAACCAGTGTTAGCCAACAATGGTTTTGCGCTCTCAATTATGAGGTGAATCGAGCCTGGGTTTGGCAATTTGAGTCAAATACTCAGTACTACAAAGCAGAGTGGCGCAGCGGAAGCGTGCTGGGCCCAAAACCCAGAGGCGCTGGATCGAAACCATCCCCTGCAAGATGCAATTTGACCTCCTGTGCTAGCGTCCTCTGCAAACATGTGGATTTTGCCTGAAATTCAGTGCCCATTTTAGAGATCCGCAACCAGTGTTAGCCAACAATGGTTTTGCGCTCTCAATTATGAGGTGAATCGAGCCTGGGTTTGGCAATTTGAGTCAAATACTCAGTGCTCCAAAGCAGAGTGGCGCAGCGGAAGCGTGCTGGGCCCATAACCCAGAGGTCGATGGATCGAAACCATCCTCTGCTAATTTCTGAGTTTTCAATGTTTTAGTCCACCAAATGAATATCTGTTCAATGTATTGGCCACTAAATAAATTGCCATTGACAACCCAGTGCAGCCAATTCAGCAAGCATAAGCATCCCTCCTCACATTCTATGCACATTAAAAATTATGGTACAGATCCATATCCACTCTTAAAGAAAACCCACCTTTTTCTGTTTCAAACAATGCCAACAGCTGGTTGGGATTAACCTTAGTAAACCTTTTGAACTGAAAGCAATTTCTTTGCAACATATCTGCCCCGGTGGACTAATGGATAAGGCACTGGCCTCCAAGGCCAGGGATTGTGCGTTCGAAACCCGTCTGGGGTGATTAAAAGCATAGTGGGGCAGCGGATGCGTGATGGACCCAGAGGACGATGAATCGAAACCATCCCCTGTAAGTTGCAATTTGACCTCCTGTGCTAGCGTCCTCTGTAAACATGTGGATTTTGCCTGAAATTCAGTGCCCATTTTAGAGATCCGCAACCAGTGTTAGCCAACAATGGTTTTGCGCTCTAAATTATGAGGTGAATCGAGCCTGGGTTTGCCAATTTGAGTCAAATACTCAGTGCTCCAAAGCAGAGTGGCGCAGCGGAAGCGTGCTGGGCCCATAACCCAGAGGTCGATGGATCGAAACCATCCTCTGCTAATTTCGGAGTTTTCAATGTTTTAGTCCACCAAATGAATATCTGTTTAATGTATTGGCCACTAAATAAATTGCCATTGACAACCCAGTGCAGCCAATTCAGCAAGCATAAGCATCCCTCCTCACATTCTATGCACATTAAAAATGTTGGTACATATCCATATCCACTCTTTTGAAACCCACCTTTTTCTGTTTCAAAACAATGCCAACATCTGGTTGGGATTAACCTTAGTAAACCTTTTGAACTGAAATCAATTTCTTTGCACCATATCTGCCCCAGTGGACTAATGGATAAGGCACTGGCCTCCTAGGCCAGGGATTGTGCGTTCGAGACCCATCTGGGGTGATTTAAAGCAGAGTCGGGCAGCGGATGCGTGATGGGACCCAGAGGTCGATGGATTGAAACCATCCCCTGCAAGATGAAATTTAACCTCCTGTGTTAGCGTCCTCTGCAAACATGTGGATTTTGCCTGAAATTCAGTGCCCATTTTAGAGATCCGCAACCAGTGTTAGCCAACAATGGTTTTGCGCTCTCAATTATGAGTTGAATCGAGCCTGGGTTTGGCAATTTGAGTCAAATACTCAGTACTACAAAAGCAGAGTGGCGCAGCGGAAGCGTGCTGGGCCCAAAAACCCAGAGGCGCTGGATCGAAACCATCCCCTGCAAGATGCAATTTGACCTCCTGTGCTAGCGTCCTCTGCAAACATGTGGATTTTGCCTGAAATTCAGTGCCCATTTTAGAGATCCGCAACCAGTGTTAGCCAACAATGGTTTTGCGCTCTCAATTATGAGGTGAATCGAGCCTGGGTTTGGCAATTTGAGTCAAATACTCAGTGCTCCAAAGCAGAGTGGCGCAGCGGAAGCGTGCTGGGCCCATAACCCAGAGGTCGATGGATCGAAACCATCCTCTGCTAATTTCGAAGTTTTCAATATTTTTAGTCCACCAAATGAATATCTGTTTAATGTATTGGCCACTAAATAAATTGCCATTGACAACCCAGTGCAGCCAATTCAGCAAGCATAAGCATCCCTCCTCACATTCTATGCACATTAAAAATTATGGTACAGATCCATATCCACTCTTTTGAAACCCACCTTTTTCTGTTTCAAACAATGCCAACATCTGGTTGGGATTAACCTTAGTAAACCTTTTGAACTGAAATCAATTTATTCGCAAAACGTCAGCCCCAGTGGCCTAAAGGATAAGGCACTGGCCTCCTAAGCCAGGGATTGTGGGTTCGAGTCCCGTCTGGGGTGATTTAAAGCAGAGTGGCGCAGCGGAAGCGTGCTGGGCCCATAACCCAGAGGTCGATGGATCGAAACCATCCTCTGCTAGATGTGTGTTTTATACCACAAAGTCAATTGCAATTTGACATCCAGGTCTAGCCACCTCAGCAAACATGAGGATTTTGGCTCAAATTCAGTGCCCATTTTAGAGATCCGCAACCAGTGTTAGCCAACAATCGTTTTTCACTCTCAATTTTGAGGTGAATCGAGCCTGGGTTTGGCAATTTGAGTCAAATAGTTAGTACTACAAAGCAGAGTGGCCGCAGCGGAAGCGTGCTGGGCCCATAACCCAGCGGTCGATGGATCGAAACCATCCTCTGCTAATTTTGGAGTTTTCAATGTTTTAGTCCACCAAGTGAATATCTGTTCAATGTATTGGCCACTAAATAAATTGCCATTGACATCCCAGTGCAGCCAATTCAGCAAGCATAAGCCTCCTCACATTCTATGCACATTAAAAATTTTGGTACATATCCATATCCACTCTTTTGAAACCCACCTTTTTCTGTTTCAAAACAATGCCAACATCTGGTTGGGATTAACCTTAGTAAACCTTTTGAACTGAAATCAATTTCTTTGCACCATATCTGCCCCAGTGGACTAATGGATAAGGCACTGGCCTCCTAGGCCAGGGGATTGTGCGTTCGAGACCCATCTGGGGTGATTTAAAGCAGAGACGGGCTGCGGATGCGTGATGCACCCAGAGGGCGATGGATTGAAACCATCCCCTGCAAGATGAAATTTAACCTCCTGTGTTAGCGTCCTCTGCAAACATGTGGATTTTGCCTGAAATTCAGTGCCCATTTTAGAGATCCGCAACCAGTGTTAGCCAACAATGGTTTTGCGCTCCTCAATTATGAGGTGAATCGAGCCTGGGTTTGGCAATTTGAGTCAAATACTCAGTACTAGAAAGCAGAGTGGCGCAGCGGAAGCGGTGCTGGGCCCAAAACCCAGAGGCGCTGGATCGAAACCATCCCCTGCAAGATGCAATTTGACCTCCTGTGCTAGCGTCCTCTGCAAACATGTGGATTTTGCCTGAAATTCAGTGCCCATTTTAGAGATCCGCAACCAGTGTTAGCCAACAATGGTTTTGCGCTCTCAATTATGAGGTGAATCGAGCCTGGGTTTGGCAATTTGAGTCAAATACTCAGTGCTACAAAGCAGAGTGGCGCAGCGGAAGCGTGCTGGGCCCATAACCCAGAGGTCGATGGATCGAAACCATCCTCTGCTACTTTCTGAGTTTTCAATGTTTTAGTCCACCAAATGAATATCTGTTCAATGTATTGGCCACTAAATAAATTGCCATTGACAACCCAGTGCAGCCAATTCAGCAAGCATAAGCATCCCTCCTCACATTCTATGCACATTAAAAATTATGGTACAGATCCATATCCACTCTTAAAGAAAACCCACCTTTTTCTGTTTCAAACAATGCCAACAGCTGGTTGGGATTAACCTTAGTAAACCTTTGAACTGAAAGCAATTTCTTTGCAACATATCTGCCCCGGTGGACTAATGGATAAGGCACTGGCCTTCAAGGCCAGGGATTGTGCGTTCGAAACCCGTCTGGGGTGATTAAAAGCATAGTGGGGCAGCGGATGCGTGATGGACCCAGAGGACGATGAATCGAAACCATCCCCTGTAAGTTGCACTTTGACCTCCTGTGCTAGCGTCCTCTGTAAACATGTGGATTTTGCCTGAAATTCAGTGCCCATTTTAGAGATCCGCAACAGTGTTAGCCAACAATGGTTTTGCGCTCTAAATTATGAGGTGAATCGAGCCTGGTTTGCCAATTTGAGTCAAATACTCAGTGCTCCAAAGCAGAGTGGCGCAGCGGAAGCGTGCTGGGCCCATAACCCAGAGGTCGATGGATCGAAACCATCCTCTGCTAATTTCGGAGTTTTCAATGTTTTTAGTCCACCAAATGAATATCTGTTTAATGTATTGGCCACTAAATAAATTGCCATTGACAACCCAGTGCAGCCAATTCAGCAAGCATAAGCATCCCTCCTCACATTCTATGCACATTAAAAAATTATGGTACAGATCCATATCCACTCTTTTGAAACCCACCTTTTTCTGTTTCAAACAATGCCAACATCTGGTTGGGATTAACCTTAGTAAACCTTTTGAACTGAAATCAATTTATTCGCAACACGTCAGCCCCAGTGGCCTAATGGATAAGGCACTGGCCCTCCTAAGCCAGGGATTGTGGGTTCGAGTCCCGTCTGGGGTGATTTAAAACAGAGAGGCGCAGCGGAAGCGTGCTGGGCCCATAACCCAGAGGTCGATGGATCGAAACCATCCTCTGCTAGATGTGTGTTTTATACCACAAAAGTCAATTGCAATTTGACATCCAGGTCTAGCCACCTCAGCAAACATGAGGATTTTGGCTCAAATTCAGTGCCCATTTTAGAGATCCGCAACCAGTGTTAGCCAACAATCGTTTTTCACTCTCAATTTTGAGGTGAATCGAGCCTGGGTTTGGCAATTTGAGTCAAATAGTTAGTACTACAAAGCAGAGTGGCGCAGCGGAAGCGTGCTGGGCCCATAACCCAGCGGTCGATGGATTGAAACCATCCTCTGCTAATTTCGGAGTTTTCAATGTTTTAGTCCACCAAATGAATATCTGTTCAATGTATTGGCCACTAAATAAATTGCCATTGGACATCCCAGTGCAGCCAATTCAGCAAGCATAAGCCTCCTCACATTCTATGCACATTAAAAATTTTGGTACATATCCATATCCACTCTTTTGAAACCCACCTTTTTCTGTTTCAAACAATGCCAACATCTGGTTGGGATTAACCTTAGTAAACCTTTTGAACTGAAAATCAATTTCTTTGCACCATATCTGCCCCAGTGGACTAATGGATAAGGCACTGGCCTCCTAGGCCAGGGATTGTGCGTTCGAGACCCATCTGGGGTGATTTAAAGCAGAGTCGGGCTGCGGATGCGTGATGGACCCAGAGGTCGATGGATTGAAACCATCCCCTGCAAGATGAAATTTAACCTCCTGTGTTAGCGTCCTCTGCAAACATGTGGATTTTGCCTGAAATTCAGCGCCCATTTTAGAGATCCGCAACCAGTGTTAGCCAACAATGGTTTTGCGCTCTCAATTATGAGGTGAATCGAGCCTGGGTTTGGCAATTTGAGTCAAATACTCAGTACTACAAAGCAGAGTGGCGCAGCGGAAGCGTGCTGGGCCCAAAACCCAGAGGCGCTGGATCGAAACCATCCCCTGCAAGATGCAATTTGACCTCCTGTGCTAGCGTCCTCTGCAAACATGTGGATTTTGCCTGAAATTCAGTGCCCATTTTAGAGATCCGCAACCAGTGTTAGCCAACAATGGTTTTGCGCTCTCATTATGAGGGTGAATCGAGCCGGGTTTGGCAATTTGAGTCAAATACTCAGTGCTACCAAAGCAGAGTGGCGCAGCGGAAGCGTGCTGGGCCCCATAACCCAGAGGTCGATGGATCGAAACCATCCTCTGCTAATTTCTGAGTTTTCAATGTTTTAGTCCACCAAATGAATATCTGTTCAATGTATTGGCCACTAAATAAATTGCCATTGACAACCCAGTGCAGCCAATTCAGCAAGCATAAGGCATCCCTCCTCACAGTCTATGCACATTAAAAATTATGGTACAGATCCATTATCCTCTCTTAAAGAAAACCCACCTTTTTCTGTTTCAAACAATGCCAACAGCTGGTGTGGATTAACCTTAGTAAAACCTTTTGAACTGAAAGCAATTTCTTTGCAACATATCTGCCCCGGTGGGACTAATGGATAAGGCACCTGGCCTCCAAGGCCAGGGATTGTGCGGTTCGGAAACCTGTCTGGGGTGATTAAAAGCATAGTGGGGGCTGCGGGATGCGTGATGGGACCCAGAGGACGATGATCGAAACCATCCCTGTAAAGTTGGCAATTTGAACTCCTGTGCTAGCGCCTCTGTAAACTTGTGGATTTTGCCTGAAATTCAGTGGCCGCATTTTAGAGATCCGCAACCAGTGTTAGCCAACAATGGTTTTGCGCTCTAATTATGAGTTGAATCGAGCCCTGGGTTTGCCAATTTGAGTCAAATACTCAGTGCTCCAAAGCAGAGTGGCGCAGCGAAGCGTGCTGGGCCCCATAACCCAGAGGTCGATGGATCGAAACCATCCTCTGCTAATTTCGGAGTTTTCAATGTTTTAGTCCACCAAATGAATATCTGTTTAATGTATGGGCCACTAAATAAATTGCCATTGACAACCCAGTGCAGGCCAATTCAGCAAGCATAAGCATCCCTCCTCACATCTAAGCACATTAAAAATGTTGGTACATATCCAAATCCACTCTTTTGAAACCCCACCTTTTTTCTGTTCAAACAATGCCAACATCTGGTTGGGATTAACCTTAGAAACCTTTTGAACTGAAATCAATTTCTTTGCACCATATCTGCCCCAGTGGACTAATGATAAGGGCACTGGCCATCCTAGGCCAGGGATGTGCGGTTCGAGACCCTTCTGGGGTGATTTTAAAGCAGAGTCGGGCAGCGGTGATGCGTGATGGACCCCAGAGGTCGATGGATTGGAAAAACCATCCCCTGCAAGATGAAATTTAACCCTCCGGGGTGTTAGCGTCCTCTGCAAAACATGTGGATTTTTGCCTGAAATTCAGTGCCCTTTTAGAGATCCGCAACCAGTGTTAGGCCAACAATGGTTTTTGCGCTCTCAATTATGAGTGTTGAATCGAGCCCTGGTTTGGCAATTTGAGTCAAATACTCAGTACTACAAAGCAGAGTGGGGCGCAGCGGAAGCGTGCTGGGGCCAAAACCCAGAGGCGCTGGATCGAAACCATCCCCCTGCAAGATGCAATTTGACCTCCTGTTCTAGCGTCCTCTGCAAACATGTGGATTTTGCCTGAAATTCAGTGGCCCATTTTGAGAGATCCGCAACCAGTGTTAGCCAACAATGGTTTTGCGCTCTCAATTATGAGGTGAATCGAGCCTGGGTTTGGCAATTTGAGTCAAATACTCAGTGCTCCAAAGCAGAGTGGCGCAGCGGAAGCGTGCTGGGCCCATAACCCAGAGGTCGATGGATCGAAACCATCCTCTGCTAATTTCGGAGTTTTCAATTTTTTAGTCCACCAAATGAATATCTGTTTAATGTATTGGCCACTAAATAAATTGCCATTGACAACCCAGTGCAGCCAATTCAGCAAGCATAAGCATCCCTCCTCACATTCTATGCACATTAAAAAATTATGGTACAGATCCATATCCACTCTTTTGAAACCCACCTTTTTCTGTTTCAAACAATGCCAACATCTGGTTGGGATTAACCTTAGTAAACCTTTTGAACTGAAATCAATTTATTCGCAAACGTCAGCCCCAGTGGCCTAAAGGATAAGGCACTGGCCTCCTAAGCCAGGGATTGTGGGTTCGAGTCCCGTCTGGGGTGATTTAAAGCAGAGTGGCGCAGCGGAAGCGTGCTGGGCCCATAACCCAGAGGTCGATGGATCGAAACCATCCTCTGCTAGATGTGTGTTTTATACCACAAAGTCAATTGCAATTTGACATCCAGGTCTAGCCACCTCAGCAAACATGAGGATTTTGGCTCAAATTCAGTGCCCATTTTAGAGATCCGCAACCAGTGTTAGCCAACAATCGTTTTTCACTCTCAATTTTGAGGTGAATCGAGCCTGGGTTTGGCAATTTGAGTCAAATAGTTAGTACTACAAAGCAGAGTGGCGCAGCGGAAGCGTGCTGGGCCCATAACCCAGCGGTCGATGGATCGAAACCATCCTCTGCTAATTTGGAGTTTTCAATGTTTTAGTCCACCAAATGAATATCTGTTCAATGTATTGGCCACTAAATAAATTGCCATTGACATCCCAGTGCAGCCAATTCAGCAAGCATAAGCCTCCTCACATTCTATGCACATTAAAAATTTTGGTACATATCCATATCCACTCTTTTGAAACCCACCTTTTTCTGTTTCAAACAATGCCAACATCTGGTTGGGATTAACCTTAGTAAACCTTTTGAACTGAAATCAATTTCTTTGCACCATATCTGCCCCAGTGGACTAATGGATAAGGCACTGGCCTCCTAGGCCAGGGATTGTGCGTTCGAGACCCATCTGGGGTGATTTAAAGCAGAGTCGGGCTGCGGATGCGTGATGACCCAGAGGCGATGGATTGAAACCATCCCCTGCAAGATGAAATTTAACCTCCTGTGTTAGCGTCCTCTGCAAACATGTGGATTTTGCCTGAAATTCAGCGCCCATTTTAGAGATCCGCAACCAGTGTTAGCCAACAATGGTTTTGCGCTCTCAATTATGAGGTGAATCGAGCCTGGGTTTGGCAATTTGAGTCAAATACTCAGTACTACAAAGCAGAGTGGCGCAGCGGAAGCGTGCTGGGCCCAAAACCCAGAGGCGCTGGATCGAAACCATCCCCTGCAAGATGCAATTTGACCTCCTGTGCTAGCGTCCTCTGCAAACATGTGGATTTTGCCTGAAATTCAGTGCCCATTTTAGAGATCCGCAACCAGTGTTAGCCAACAATGGTTTTGCGCTCTCAATTATGAGGTGAATCGAGCCTGGGTTTGGCAATTTGAGTCAAATACTCAGTGCTCCAAAGCAGAGTGGCGCAGCGGAAGCGTGCTGGGCCCATAACCCAGAGGTCGATGGATCGAAACCATCCTCTGCTAATTTCTGAGTTTTCAATGTTTTAGTCCACCAAATGAATATCTGTTCAATGTATTGGCCACTAAATAAATTGCCATTGACAACCCAGTGCAGCCAATTCAGCAAGCATAAGCATCCCTCCTCACATTCTATGCACATTAAAAATTATGGTACAGATCCATATCCACTCTTAAAGAAAACCCACCTTTTTCTGTTTCAAACAATGCCAACAGCTGGTTGGGATTAACCTTAGTAAACCTTTTGAACTGAAAGCAATTTTCTTGCAACATATCTGCCCCGGTGGACTAATGGATAAGGCACTGGCCTCCAAGGCCAGGGATTGTGCGTTCGAAACCCGTCTGGGGTGATTAAAAGCATAGTGGGGCAGCGATGCGTGATGGACCCAGAGGACGATGAATCGAAACCATCCCCTGTAAGTTGCAATTGACCTCCTGTGCTAGCGTCCTCTGTAAACATGTGGATTTTGCCTGAAATTCAGTGCCCATTTTAGAGATCCGCAACCAGTGTTAGCCAACAATGGTTTTGCGCTCTAAATTATGAGGTGAATCGAGCCTGGGTTTGCCAATTTGAGTCAAATACTCAGTGCTCCAAAGCAGAGTGGCGCAGCGGAAGCGTGCTGGGCCATAACCCAGAGTCGATGGATCGAAACCATCCTCTGCTAATTTCGGAGTTTTCAATGTTTTAGTCCACCAAATGAATATCTGTTTAATGTATTGGCCACTAAATAAATTGCCATTGACAACCCAGTGCAGCCAATTCAGCAAGCATAAGCATCCCTCCTCACATTCTATGCACATTAAAAATGTTGGTACATATCCATATCCACTCTTTTGAAACCCACCTTTTTCTGTTTCAAACAATGCCAACATCTGGTTGGGATTAACCTTAGTAAACCTTTTGAACTGAAATCAATTTCTTTGCACCATATCTGCCCAGTGGACTAATGGATAAGGCACTGGCCTCCTAGGCCAGGGATTGTGCGTTCGAGACCCATCTGGGGTGATTTAAAGCAGAGTCGGGCAGCGGATGCGTGATGGACCCAGAGGTCGATGGATTGAAACCATCCCCTGCAAGATGAAAATTTAACCTCCTGTGTTAGCGTCCTCTGCAACATGTGGATTTTGCCTGAAATTCAGTGCCCATTTTAGAGATCCGCAACCAGTGTTAGCCAACAATGGTTTTGCGCTCTCAATTATGAGTTTGAATCGAGCCTGGGTTTGGCAATTTGAGTCAAATACTCAGTACTACAAAGCAGAGTGCGCGCAGCGGAAGCGTGCTGGGCCCAAAACCCAGAGGCGCTGGATCGAAACCATCCCCTGCAAGATGCAATTTGACCTCCTGTGCTAGCGTCCTCTGCAAACATGTGGATTTTGCCTGAAATTCAGTGCCCATTTTAGAGATCCGCAACCAGTGTTAGCCAACAATGGTTTTGCGCTCTCAATTATGATGGTGAATCGAGCCTGGGTTTGGCAATTTGAGTCAAATACTCAGTGCTCCAAAGCAGAGTGGCGCAGCGGAAGCGTGCTGGGCCCATAACCCAGAGGTCGATGGATCGAAACCATCCTCTGCTAATTTCGGAGTTTTCAATATTTTAGTCCACCAAATGAATATCTGTTTAATGTATTGGCCACTAAATAAATTGCCATTGACAACCCAGTGCAGCCAATTCAGCAAGCATAAGCATCCCTCCTCACATTCTATGCACATTAAAAATTATGGTACAGATCCATATCCACTCTTTTGAAACCCACCTTTTTCTGTTTCAAACAATGCAACATCTGGTTGGGATTAACCTTAGTAAACCTTTTGAACTGAAATCATATTTATTCGCAAAACGTCAGCCCCAGTGGCCTAAAGGATAAGGCTGGCCTCCTAAGCCAGGGATTGTGGGTTCGAGTCCCGTCTGGGGTGATTTAAAGCAGAGTGGCGCAGCGGAAGCGTGCTGGGCCCATAACCCAGAGGTCGATGGATCGAAACCATCCTCTGCTAGATGTGTGTTTTATACCACAAAGTCAATTGCAATTTGACATCCAGGTCTAGCCACCTCAGCAAACATGAGGATTTTGGCTCAAATTCAGTGCCCATTTTAGAGATCCGCAACCAGTGTTAGCAACAACAATCGTTTTTCACTCTCAATTTTGAGGTGAATCGAGCCTGGGTTTGGCAATTTGAGTCAAATAGTTAGTACTACAAAGCAGAGTGGCGCAGCGGAAGCGTGCTGGGCCCATAACCCAGCGGTCGATGGATCGAAACCATCCTCTGCTAATTTTGGAGTTTTCAATGTTTTAGTCCACCAAAATGAATCTGTTCAATGTATTGGCCACTAAATAAATTGCCATTGACATCCCAGTGCAGCCAATTCAGCAAGCATAAGCCTCCTCACATTCTATGCACATTAAAAATTTTGGTACATATCCATATCCACTCTTTTGAAACCCACCTTTTTCTGTTTCAAACAATGCCAACATCTGGTTGGGATTAACCTTAGTAAACCTTTTGAACTGAAATCAATTTCTTTGCACCATATCTGCCCCAGTGGACTAATGGATAAGGCACTGGCCTCCTAGGCCAGGGATTGTGCGTTCGAGACCCATCTGGGGTGATTTAAAGCAGAGTCGGGCTGCGGATGCGTGATGCACCCAGAGGGCGATGGATTGAAACCATCCCCTGCAAGATGAAATTTAACCTCCTGTGTTAGCGTCCTCTGCAAACATGTGGATTTTGCCTGAAATTCAGTGCCCATTTTAGAGATCCGCAACCAGTGTTAGCCAACAATGGTTTTGCGCTCTCAATTATGAGGTGAATCGAGCCTGGGTTTGGCAATTTGAGTCAAATACTCAGTACTAGAAAGCAGAGTGGCGCAGCGGAAGCGTGCTGGGCCCAAAACCCAGAGGCGCTGGATCGAAACCATCCCCTGCAAGATGCAATTTGACCTCCTGTGCTAGCGTCCTCTGCAAACATGTGGATTTTGCCTGAAATTCAGTGCCCATTTTAGAGATCCGCAACCAGTGTTAGCCAACAATGGTTTTTGCGCTCTCAATTATGAGGTGAATCGAGCCTGGGTTTGGCAATTTGAGTCAAATACTCAGTACTACAAAGCAGAGTGGCGCAGCGGAAGCGTGCTGGGCCCAAAACCCAGAGGCGCTGGATCGAAACCATCCCCTGCAAGATGCAATTTGACCTCCTGTGCTAGCGTCCTCTGCAAACATGTGGATTTTGCCTGAAATTCAGTGCCCATTTTAGAGATCCGCAACCAGTGTTAGCCAACAATGGTTTTGCGCTCTCAATTATGAGGTGAATCGAGCCTGGGTTTGGCAATTTGAGTCAAATACTCAGTGCTACAAAGCAGAGTGGCGCAGCGGAAGCGTGCTGGGCCCATAACCCAGAGGTCGATGGATCGAAACCATCCTCTGCTACTTTCTGAGTTTTCAATGTTTTAGTCCACCAAATGAATATCTGTTCAATGTATTGGCCACTAAATAAATTGCCATTGACAACCCAGTGCAGCCAATTCAGCAAGCATAAGCATCCCTCCTCACATTCTATGCACATTAAAAATTATGGTACAGATCCATATCCACTCTTAAAGAAAACCCACCTTTTTCTGTTTCAAAACAATGCCAACAGCTGGTTGGGATTAACCTTAGTAAACCTTTTGAACTGAAAGCAATTTCTTTGCAACATATCTGCCCCGGTGGACTAATGGATAAGGCACTGGCCTTCAAGGCCAGGGATTGTGCGTTCGAAACCCGTCTGGGGTGATTAAAAGCATAGTGGGGCAGCGGATGCGTGATGGACCCAGAGGACGATGAATCGAAACCATCCCCTGTAAGTTGCATTTGACCTCCTGTGCTAGCGTCCTCTGTAAACATGTGGATTTTGCCTGAAATTCAGTGCCCATTTTAGAGATCCGCAACCAGTGTTAGCCAACAATGGTTTTGCGCTCTAAATTATGAGGTGAATCGAGCCTGGGTTTGCCAATTTGAGTCAAATACTCAGTGCTCCAAAGCAGAGTGGCGCAGCGGAAGCGTGCTGGGCCCATAACCCAGAGGTCGATGGATCGAAACCATCCTCTGCTAATTTCGGAGTTTTCAATGTTTTAGTCCACCAAATGAATATCTGTTTAATGTATTGGCCACTAAATAAATTGCCATTGACAACCAGTGCAGCCAATTCAGCAAGCATAAGCATCCCTCCTCACATTCTATGCACATTAAAAATTATGGTACAGATCCATATCCACTCTTTTGAAACCCACCTTTTTCTGTTTCAAACAATGCCAACATCTGGTTGGGATTAACCTTAGTAAACCTTTTGAACTGAAATCAATTTATTCGCAAACGTCAGCCCCAGTGGCCTAATGGATAAGGCACTGGCCTCCTAAGCCAGGGATTGTGGGTTCGAGTCCGTCTGGGGTGATTTAAAACAGAGAGGCGCAGCGGAAGCGTGCTGGGCCCATAACCCAGAGGTCGATGGATCGAAACCATCCTCTGCTAGATGTGTGTTTTATACCACAAAGTCAATTGCAATTTGACATCCAGGTCTAGCCACCTCAGCAAACATGAGGATTTTGGCTCAAATTCAGTGCCCATTTTAGAGATCCGCAACCAGTGTTAGCAACAATCGTTTTTTCACTCTCAATTTTGAGGTGAATCGGAGCCTGGGTTTGGCAATTTGAGTCAAATAG
>JAOPHQ010006101.1:0-20000 GCA_030340625.1 Merluccius polli
AACTCACAGTGTGGGCCGCCTGTGTGTGTGCTTTGCGGTCTAATGTGTGGACTGTCTGGGGGGTGGGGGGGTGCTGTCCTCAGAGTGGAGGCCGCTGTGTGTGTGTGGTTGCTGGGGTAAGTGTGTGACTGTCTGGGGTGGGGGGTGCTGTCAGAGTGGTAGGCCGCTGTGTGTGTGTGCTTTGCTGGGGTGGTGTGTCTGTCGGGGGGGTGGAATCAGAGTGTGGGAGGCCCCTATGTGTGTGCTTTGCTGGGCTAAGTGTAGGCAGCCTATGTGGTGTCTTGTGTATTGCTGGTGGGTAAGTGTAGGGTAGCCTATGTGGGGGTCTGCTTTGCTGGGGGTCAGCGAAGGCCGCCTATGGGTGACCTTTGCTGGGCTAAAGTGTAGGTCGCCTAGTGTTGTGTGGTGTCTGCATTGCTGGGCTAAGTGTGTGACTGTCGGGGGGGTGGGGAGGGGTGCTGACTCCGAGTGTAGGCCAGCCTTGTGTGTGTGCTTTGCTGGGGTAATGGTGTGACTGTCTGGGGGTGGGGGTGCTGTCCTCAGACTGTAGGCCGCCTGTGTGTGTGTGCGTTGCTGGGCTAAGTGTGTGACTGTCTGGGGGTGGGAGGGGTGCTGTCCACAGAGTGTAGGCCGCCTATGTGTGTGTGCTTTGCTGGGCTAAGTGTGTGACTGTCTGGGGGTGGGAGGGGTGCTGAACTCAGGTGGATGGGCCGCCTGTGTGTGTGTGCTTTGCTGGGGTAATGGTGTGACTGTCTGGGGGGTGGGAGGGGTGCTGTCCACAGAGTGTAGGCCGCCTATGTGTGTGTGCTTTGCTGGGCTAAGTGTGTGACTGTCTGGGGGGTGGGAGGGGTGCTGAACTCAGAGTGGAGGCCGCCTGTGTGTGTGTGCTTTGCTGGGGTAATGGTGTGACTGTCGGGGGGGTGGGAGGGGTGCTGTCCACAGAGTGTAGGCCGCCTGTGTGTGTGTGCTTTGCTGGGGTAATGGTGTGACTGTCTGGGGAGTGGGAGGGGTGCTGTCCACAGAGTGTAGGCCGCCTGTGTGTGTGTGCTTTGCTGGGTAATGGGTGTGACTGTTGGGGGGTGGGAGGGGTGCTGTCCACAGAGTGTAGGCCGCCTGTGTGTGTGTGCTTTGCTGGGCTAAGTGTAGGCAGCCTATGTGTGGGTCTGCTTTGCTGGGGGTCAGCGAAGGCCGCCTATGGGTGACCTTTGCTGGGCTAAGTGTAGGTCGCCTATGTGTGTGTGTCTGCATTGCTGGGCCAAGTGTGTGACTGTCGGGGGGGTGCTGAACTCACAGTGTGGGCCGCCTGTGTGTGTGCTTTGCTGGGGTAATGGTGTGACTGTCTGGGGGGTGGGAGGGGTGCTGTCGTCAGAGTGGAGGCCGCCTGTGTGTGTGCGCTTCGCTGGGGTGAGTGTGTGACTCTCTGGGGGGGTGGGAGGGGTGCTGTCGTCAGAGTGGAGGCCGCCTATGTGTGTGCTTTGCTGGGCTAAGTGTAGGCAGCCTATGTGTGGGTCTGCTTTGCTGGGGGTCAGCGAAGGCCGCCTATGGGTGACCTTTGCTGGGCTAAGTGTAGGTCGCCTATGTGTGTGTGTCTGCTTTGCTGGGGTAATGGTGTGACTGTCTGGGGGGTGGGAGGGGTGCTGTCGTCAGAGTGGAGGCCGCCTGTGTGTGTGTGCTTTGCTGGGGTGAGTGTGTGACTGTCTGGGGGTGGGAGGGGTGCTGTCGTCAGAGTGGAGGCCGCCTGTGTGTGTGTGTGCGTTGCTGGGCTAAGTGTGTGACTGTCTGGGGGTGGGGGGGTGCTGTCCACAGAGTGTAGGCCGCCTATGTGTGTGTGCTTTGCTGGGCTGAGTGTGTGATTGTCTGGGGGTGGGAGGGGTGCTGTCGTCAGAGTGGAGGCCGCTGTGTGTGTGTGCTTTGCTGGGGTAATGGTGTGACTGTCGGGGGGGGGTGCTGTCATCTCAGTGTAGGCCGCCTATGTGTGTGCTTTAATGGCCTAAGTGTGTGACTGTCTGGGGGGGGAGGGGGTGCTGAACTCAGAGTGGAGGCCGCCTGTGTGTGTGCTTTGCTGGGCTAAGTGTGTGACTGTCTGGGGTGGGAGGGGTGCTGTCGTCAGAGTGGAGGCCGCCTGTGTGTGTGTGTGCTTTGCTGGGGTAATGGTGTGACTGTCGGGGGGGGTGCTGTCATCTCAGTGTAGGCCGCCTGTGTGTGTGCTTTGCTGGGGTAATGGTGTGACTGTCTGGGGGGTGGGAGGGGTGCTGTCGTCAGAGTGGAGGCCGCCTGTGTGTGTGCTTTGCTGGGGTGAGTGTGTGACTGTCTGGGGGTGGGAGGGGTGCTGTCGTCAGAGTGGAGGCCGCCTATGTGTGTGCTTTGCTGGGCTAAGTGTAGGCAGCCTATGTGTGTTTGTGTATTGCTGGGGGTAAGTGTAGGTAGCCTATGTGTGTGCTTTAATGGCCTAAGTGTGTGTGACTGTCTGGGGGTGGGAGGGGTGCTGAACTCAGAGTGGAGGCCGCCTGTGTGTGTGCTTTGCTGGGGTGAGTGTGTGACTGTCGGGGGGTGGGGGGGTGCTGTCGTCAGAGTGGAGGCCGCCTATGTGTGTGTGCTTTGCTGGGCTAAGTGTAGGCAGCCTATGGTGGGTCTGCTTTGCTGTGGGGGTCAGCGAAGGCCGCCTATGGGTGACCTTTGCTGGGCTAAGTGTAGGTCGCCTATGTGTGTGTGTCTGCATTGCTGGGCTAAGTGTGTGACTGTCGGGGGGTGTGGGAGGGTGCTGTCCACAGAGTGTAGGCCGCCTATGTGTGTGTGCGTTGCTGGGCTAAGTGTGTGACTGTCTGGGGGTGGGAGGGGTGCTGTCGTCAGAGTGGAGGCCGCCTGTGTGTGTGTGCTTTGCTGGGGTAATGGTGTGACTGTCGGGGGGTGGGAGGGGTGCTGTCATCTCAGTGTAGGCCGCCTATGTGTGTGCTTTGCTGGGCTAAGTGTGTGACTGTCTGGGGGTGGGAGGGGTGCTGAACTCAGAGTGGAGGCCGCCTGTGTGTGTGTGCTTTGCTGGGGTGAGTGTGTGACTCTCTGGGGGGGTGGGAGGGGTGCTGTCGTCAGAGTGGAGGCCGCCTGTGTGTGTGTGCTTTGCTGGGGTGAGTGATGTGTGACTGTCTGGGGATGGGAGGGGTGCTGTCCACAGAGTGGAGGCCGCCTATGTGTGTGCTTTGCTGGGCTAAGTGTAGGCAGCCTATGTGTGTTTGTGCATTGCTGGGGGTAAGTGTAGGTAGCCTATGTGTGGGTCTGCTTTGCTGGGGGTCAGCGAAGGCCGCCTATGGGTGACCTTTGCTGGGCTAAGTGTAGGTCGCCTATGTGTGTGTGTCTGCATTGCTGGGCTAAGTGTGTGACTGTCGGGGGGTGTGGGAGGGTGCTGTCCACAGAGTGTAGGCCGCCTATGTGTGTGTGCTTTGCTGGGTGAGTGTGTGACTGTCTGGGGGGTGGGAGGGGTGCTGTCGTCAGAGTGGAGGCCGCCTGTGTGTGTGTGCTTTGCTGGGGTAATGGTGTGACTGTCGGGGGGGGTGCTGTCATCTCAGTGTAGGCCGCCTATGTGTGTGTGCTTTAATGGGCTAAGTGTAGGCAGCCTATGTGTTTGTGTATTGTGGGGGTAAGTGTAGGTAGCCTATGTGTGTGCTTTAATGGCCTAAGTGTGTGACTGTCTGGGGGTGGGAGGGGTGCTGTCGTCAGAGTGGAGGCCGCCTGTGTGTGTGTGTGCTTTGCTGGGGTGAGTGTGTGACTGTCTGGGGGTGGGAGGGGTGCTGTCGTCAGAGTGGAGGCCGCCTGTGTGTGTGTGCGTTGCTGGGCTAAGTGTAGGCAGCCTATGTGTGGGTCTGCTTTGCTGGGGGTCAGCGAAGGCCGCCTATGGGTGACCTTTGCTGGGCTAAGTGTAGGTCGCATATGTGTGTGTGTCTGCATTGCTGGGCTAAGTGTGTGACTGTCGGGGGGGTGCTGTCGTCAGAGTGGAGGCCGCCTGTGTGTGTGTGCTTTGCTGGGGTGAGTGTGTGACTGTCGGGGGGTGGGAGGGGTGCTGTCCACAGAGTGTAGGCCGCCTATGTGTGTGCTTTGCTGGGCTAAGTGTAGGCAGCCTATGTGTGTGCTTTAATGGCCTAAGTGTGTGACTGTCTGGGGGTGGGAGGGGTGCTGAACTCAGAGTGGAGGCCGCCTGTGTGTGTGTGCTTTGCTGGGGTGAGTGTGTGACTGTCGGGGGGTGGGAGGGGTGCTGTCCTCAGACTGTAGGCCGCCAGTGTGTGTGTGCGTTGCTGGGCTAAGTGTGTGACTGTCTGGGGGTGGGAGGGGTGCTGTCGTCAGAGTGGAGGCCGCCTGTGTGTGTGTGTGCTTTGCTGGGGTGAGTGTGTGACTGTCTGGGGGTGGGAGGGGTGCTGAACTCAGAGTGGAGGCCGCCTGTGTGTGTGCTTTGCTGGGGTGAGTGTGTGACTGTCGGGGGGGGTGGGAGGGGTGCTGTCCACAGTGTGTAGGCCGCCTATGTGTGTGTGCTTTGCTGGGCTAAGTGTGTGACTGTCTGGGGGGTGGGAGGGGTGCTGAACTCAGAGTGGAGGCCGCCTGTGTGTGTGTGCGTTGCTGGGCTAAGTGTGTGACTGTCTGGGGGGTGGGAGGGGTGCTGTCCACAGAGTGTAGGCCGCCTGTGTGTGTGTGCTTTGCTGGGGTAATGGTGTGACTGTCTGGGGGTGGGAGGGGTGCTGTCCACAGAGTGTAGGCCGCCTGTGTGTGTGCTCTGCTGGGGTAATGGTGTGACTGTCTTGGGGGGGGTGGGAGGGGTGCTGTCGTCAGAGTGGAGGCCGCCTATGTGTGTGCTTTGCTGGGCTAAGTGTAGGCAGCCTATGTGTGGGTCTGCTTTGCTGGGGGTCAGCGAAGGCCGCCTATGGGTGACCTTTGCTGGGCTAAGTGTAGGTCGCATATGTGTGTGTGTCTGCATTGCTGGGCTAAGTGTGTGACTGTCGGGGGGGGTGCTGAACTCACAGTGTGGGCCGCCTGTGTGTGTGCTTTGCTGGGGTAATGGTGTGACTGTCTGGGGGGTGGGAGGGTGCTGTCCTCAGACTGTAGGCCGCCTGTGTGTGTGTGCGTTGCTGGGCTAAGTGTGTGACTGTCTGGGGGGTGGGAGGGGTGCTGTCCACAGAGTGTAGGCCGCCTGTGTGTGTGTGCGTTGCTGGGCTAAGTGTGTGACTGTCTGGGGGTGGGAGGGGTGCTGTCCACAGAGTGTAGGCCGCCTATGTGTGTGTGCTTTGCTGGGCTAAGTGTGTGACTGTCTGGGGGTGGGAGGGGTGCTGTCCACAGAGTGTAGGCCGCCTGTGGTGTGTGCGTTGCTGGGCTAAGTGTGTGACTGTCTGGGGGTGGGAGGGGTGCTGAACTCACAGTGTGGGCCGCCTGTGTGTGTGCTTTGCTGGGGTAATGGTGTGACTGTCGGGGGGGTGGGAGGGTGCTGTCCTCACAGTGTGGGCCGCCTATGGTGTGTGCTTTGCTGGGCTGAGTGTGTGACTGTCGGGGGTGGGAGGGGTGCTGAACTCAGAGTGGAGGCCGCCTGTGTGTGTGTGCTTTGCTGGGCTAAGTGTGTGACTGTCTGGGGGGTGGGAGGGGTGCTGTCGTCAGAGTGGAGGCCGCCTATGTGTGTGCTTTGCTGGGCTAAGTGTAGGCAGCCTATGTGTGTTTGTGTATTGCTGGGGGTAAGTGTAGGTAGCCTATGTGTGTGCTTTAATGGCCTAAGTGTGTGACTGTCTGGGGGTGGGAGGGGTGCTGAACTCAGAGTGGAGGCCGCCTGTGTGTGTGTGTGCTTTGCTGGGGTGAGTGTGTGACTGTCTGGGGGTGGGAGGGGTGCTGTCGTCAGAGTGGAGGCCGCCTATGTGTGTGTGCTTTGCTGGGCTAAGTGTAGGCAGCCTATGTGTGTTTGTGTATTGCTGGGGGTAAGTGTAGGTAGCCTATGTGTGGGTCTGCTTTGCTGGGGGTCAGCGAAGGCCGCCTATGGGTGACCTTTGCTGGGCTAAGTGTAGGTCGCCTATGTGTGTGTGTCTGCATTGCTGGGCTAAGTGTGTGACTGTCTGGGGGTGGGAGGGGTGCTGAACTCAGAGTGGAGGCCGCCTGTGTGTGTGTGCTTTGCTGGGGTGAGTGTGTGACTGTCGGGGGGTGGGAGGGGTGCTGTCCTCAGACTGTAGGCCGCCTGTGTGTGTGTGCGTTGCTGGGCTAAGTGTGTGACTGTCTGGGGGTGGGAGGGGTGCTGTCCACAGAGTGTAGGCCCCTATGTGTGTGTGCTTTGCTGGGCTAAGTGTGTGACTGTCTGGGGGTGGGAGGGGTGCTGTCGTCAGAGTGGAGGCCGCCTATGTGTGTGCTTTGCTGGGCTAAGTGTAGGCAGCCTATGTGTGTTTGTGTATTGCTGGGGGTAAGTGTAGGCAGCCTATGTGTGGGTCTGCTTTGCTGGGGGTCAGCGAAGGCCGCCTATGGGTGACCTTTGCTGGGCTAAGTGTAGGTCGCCTATGTGTGTGTGTCTGCATTGCTGGGCTAAGTGTGTGACTGTCGGGGGGGTGCTGAACTCACAGTGTGGGCCGCCTGTAGTGTGTGCTTTGCTGGGGTAATGGTGTGACTGTCTGGGGGGGGTGGGAGGGTGCTGTCCTCAGACCTGTAGGCCGCCTCGTGTGTGTGTGTGCGTTGCTGGCTAAGTGTGTGACTGTCGGGGGGTGGGAGGGGTGCTGTCCACAGAGTGTAGGCGCCTGTGTGTGTGGTGCGTTGCTGGGGTAATGGTGTGACTGTCGGGGGGCTGCTGTCATCTCAGTGTAGGCCGCCTATGTGTGTGCTTTAATGGCCTAAGTGTTCGACTGTCTGGGGGTGGGAGGGTGCTGAACTCAGAGTGGAGGCCGCCTGTGTGTGTGCTTTGCTGGGGTGAGTGTGTGACTGTCGGGGGGGTGGGAGGGTGCTGTCCTCACAGTGTGGGCCGCTATGTGTGTGCTTTGCTGGGCTGAGTGTGTGACTGTCTGGGGGAGGTGGGAGGGGTGCTGTACGTCAGAGTGGAGGCCGCCTGTGTGTGTGCTTTGCTGGGCTAAGTGTAGGCAGCCTAGTGTGTTTGTGTATTGTAGCCTATGTGTGGGTCTGCTTTGCTGGGGGTCAGCGAAGGCCGCCTATGGGTGACCTTTGCTGGGCTAAGTGTAGGTCGCCTATGTGTGTGTGTCTGCATTGCTGGGCTAAGTGTGTGACTGTCGGGGGGTGTGGGAGGGTGCTGTCCACAGAGTGTAGGCCGCCTATGTGTGTGTGCTTTGCTCGGGTGAGTGTGTGACTGTCTGGGGGGTGGGAGGGGTGCTGTCGTCAGAGTGGAGGCCGCCTGTGTGTGTGTGCTTTGCTGGGGTAATGGTGTGACTGTCGGGGGGGTGCTGAACTCAGAGTGTGGGCCGCCTGTGTGTGTGCTTTGCTGGGGTAATGGTGTGACTGTCTGGGGGTGGGAGGGGTGCTGAACTCAGAGTGTGGGCCGCCTGTGTGTGTGTGCTTTGCTGGGGTAATGGTGTGACTGTCTGGGGGGGGGAGGGGTGCTGACCTCAGAGTGGAGGCCGCCTGTGTGTGTGCTTTGCTGGGCTGAGTGTGTGACTGTCTGGGGGTGGGAGGGGTGCTGTCGTCCAGAGTGGAGGCCGCCCTGTGTGTGTGTGTGCTTTGCTGGGGTAATGGATGTGACCTGTCGGGGGGGGGGGTGCTGTCTTCTCAGTGTAGGCCCCGCCTATGTGTGTGCTTTAATGGCCTAAGTGTGTGACTGTCTGGGGGTGGGGAGGGGTGCTGAGACTCAGAGTGGAGGCCGCCTGTGTGTGTGTGCTTTGCTGGGCTAAGTGTAGGCAGCCTATGTGTGTTTGTGTATTGCTGGGGGTAAGTCTAGGTAGCCTATGTGTGGGTTCTGCTTTGCTGGGGGGTCAGCGAAGGCCGCCTATGGGTGACCTTTGCTGGGCTAAGTGTAGGTCGCCCTATGTGTGTGTGTCTGCA
Source organism: Merluccius polli (assembly GCA_030340625.1). Lineage (NCBI taxonomy): Eukaryota > Metazoa > Chordata > Actinopteri > Gadiformes > Merlucciidae > Merluccius > Merluccius polli. Next base: position 7,990 of record JAOPHQ010006101.1, read on the forward strand.
TTGCTGGGCTAAAGTGTGTGACTGTCGGGGGTGTGAGGGGAGGGTGCTGTCCACAGAGTGTAGGCCGCCTATTGTGTGTGTTTTGCTGGGCTAAGTGTGGGACCTGTTGGGGGGTGGGAGGGGGTGCTGTCCCTCAGACTGTAGGCCGCCTGTGTGTGGTGCGTTTGCTGGGCTAAGTGTGTGACTGTCTGGGGGGTGGGAGGGGTGCTGAACTCAGAGTGTAGGGCCGCCTGTGTGTGTGTGTGCTTTGCTGGGGTGAGTGTGTGACTGCTCTGGGGGGTGGGAGGGGGTGCTGTCGTCAGAGTGGAGCCGCCCTATGTGTGTGCTTTGCTGGGCTAAGTGTAGGCAGCCTATTGGGTGTTTGTGTATTGCTGGGGGTAAGTGTAGGTAGGCCTATGTGTGTGCGTTAAATGTCCTACAGTGTTGTGTGGGTGACTGGTCTGGGGGGTGGGAGGGGTGCTGGTCGTCAGAGTTGGAGGCCGCCTGTGTGTGTCGCTTTGCTGGGGTGAGTGTGTGACTCTCTGGGGGGGTGGGAGGGGTTGCTGTCGTCAGAGTGGAGGCCGCCTATGTGTGTGCTTTGCTGGCTAAGTGTCGGCTAGCCTAGGGGGGTGGGAGGGTGCTGTCCTCAGACTGTAGGCCGCCTGTGTGTGTGTGTGCGTTGCTGGGCTAAGTGTGTGACTGTCGGGGGGTGGGAGGGGTGCTGTCCACAGAGTGTAGGCCGCCTGTGTGTGTGTGCGTTGCTGGGGTAATGGTGGTGACTGTCGGGGGGCTGCTGTCATCTCAGTGTTAGGCCGCCTATGTGTGTGCTTTAATGGCCTAAGTGTTCGACTGTCTGGGGGTGGGAGGGGTGCCTGAACTCAGAGTGGAGGCCGCCCTGTGTGTGTGCTTTGCTGGGGTGAGTGTGTGACTGTCGGGGGGGGTGGGAGGGTGCTGTCCTCACAGTGTGGGCCGCCTATGTGTGTGCTTTGCTGGGCTGAGTGTGTGACTGTCTGGGGGTGGGAGGGGTGCTGTCGTCAGAGTGGGAGGCCGCCTGTGTGTGTGCTTTGCTGGGCTAAGTGTAGGCAGCCTATGTGTGTTTGTGTATTGCTGGGGGGTAAGTGTAGGCTAGCCTATGTGTGGGTCTGCTTTGCTGGGGGTCAGCGAAGGCCGCCTATGGGTGACCTTTGCTGGGCTAAGTGTAGGTCGCCTATGTGTGTGTGTCTGCATTGCTGGGCTAAGTGTGTGACTGTCGGGGGGGGGGGTGCTGACTCACAGAGTGGAGGCCGCCTGTGTGTGTGCTTTGCTGGGGTAATGGTGTGACTGTCTGGGGGGTGGGAGGGTGCTGTCCTCAGACTGTAGGCCGCCTGTGTGTGGTGTGCGTTGCTGGGGTAAGTGTGTGACTGTCGGGGGGTGGGAGGGGTGCTGTCGTCAGAGTGTAGGCCGCCTGTGTGTGTGTGCTTTGCTGGGGTAATGGTGTGACTGTCGGGGGGGCTGCTGTCATCTCAGTGTAGGCCGCCTATGTGTGTGCTTTAATGGCCTAAGTGTGTGACTGTCTGGGGGTGGGAGGGGTGCTGAACTCAGAGTGGAGGCCGCCTGTGTGTGTGCTTTGCTGGGGCTGAGTGTCGTGACTGTCGGGGGGGTGGTAGAGGGTGCTGTCCTCACAGTGTGGGCACGCCTATGTGTGTGCTTTGCTGGGCTGAGAAGTGTGACTGTCTGGGCGTGGGAGGGGTGCTGTCGTCAGAGTGGAGGCCGCCCTGTGTGTGTGCTTTGCTGGGCTAAGGTGTAGGCAAGCCTAAGTGTGTTTGTGTATTGCTGGGGGTAAGTGTAGGTAGGCCTATGTGTGGGTCTGCTTTGCTGGGGGGTCAGCGAAGGACCGCCTATGGGTGACCTTTGTGGGCTAAGTGTAGGTCGGGCTCGCCTAGTGTGTTGGTCAGCATTGCTGGGCTAAGTGTGTGACTGTCGGGGGGTGTGGGAGGGTGCTGTCCACAGAGTGTAGGCCGCCTATGTGTGTGTGCTTTGCTCGGGTGAGTGTGTGACTGTCTGGGGGGTGGGAGGGGTGCTGTCGTCAGAGTGGAGGCCGCCTGTGTGTGTGTGCTTTGCTGGGCTAAGTGGTGTGACTGTCTGGGGTGGAGGGGTGCTGTCCACAGAGTGTAGGCCGCCTATGTGTGTGTGCTTTGCTGGGCTAAGTGTGTGACTGTCGGGGGGTGGGAGGGGTGCTGTCGTCAGAGTGGAGGCCGCCTGTGTGTGTGTGCTTTGCTGGGGTAATGGTGTGACTGTCGGGGGGGGTGCTGTCATCTCAGTGTAGGCCGCCTATGTGTGTGCTTTGCTGGGGTAATGGTGTGACTGTCTGGGGGGTGGGAGGGGTGCTGTCGTCAGAGTGGAGGCCGCCTGTGTGTGTGCGCTTTGCTGGGGTAATGGTGTGACTGTCGGGGGGGGGTGCTGTCATCTCAGTGTAGGCCGCCTATGTGTGTGCTTTAATGGCCTAAGTGTGTGACTGTCTGGGGGTGGGAGGGGTGCTGTCGTCAGAGTGGAGGCCGCCTATGTGTGTGCTTTGCTGGGCTAAGTGTAGGCAGCCTATGTGTGTTTGTGCATTGCTGGGGGTAAGTGTAGGTAGCCTATGTGTGGGTCTGCTTTGCTGGGGGGTCAGCGAAGGCCGCCTATGGGTGGACCTTTGCTGGGGCTAAGTGTAGGTCGCCTATGTGTGTGTGTCTGCATTGCTGGGCTAAGTGTGTGACTGTCGGGGGGGGTGCTGAACTCACAGTGTGGGCCGCCTGTGTGTGTGCTTTGCTGGGGTAATGGTGTGACTGTCTGGGGGGTGGGAGGGTGCTGTCCTCAGACTGTAGGCCGCCTGTGTGTGTGTGTGCGTTGCTGGGCTAAGTGTGTGACTGTCGGGGGGTGGGAGGGGTGCTGTCCACAGAGTGTAGGCCGCCTGTGTGTGTGTGCGTTGCTGGGGTAATGGTGTGACTGTGGGGGGGCTGCTGTCATCTCAGTGTAGGCCGCCTATGTGTGTGCTTTAATGGCCTAAGTGTTCGGACTGTCTGGGGGTGGGAGGGGTGCTGAACTCAGAGTGGAGGCCGCCTGTGTGTGTGCTTTGCTGGGGTGAGTGTGTGACTGTCGGGGGGGTGGGAGGGTGCCTGTCCTCACAGGGTGTGGGCCGCCTATGTGTGTGCTTTGCTGGGCTGAGTGCTGTGACTGTCTGGGGGTGGGAGGGGTGCTGAACTCAGAGTGTGGGCCGCCTATGTGTGTGCTTTGCTGGGCTAAGTGTAGGCAGCCTATGTGTGTTTGTGTATTGCTGGGGGTAAGTGTAGGTAGCCTATGTGTGGGTCTGCTTTGCTGGGGGTCAGCGAAGGCCGCCTATGGGTGACCTTTGCTGGGCTAAGTGTAGGTCGCCTATGTGTGTGTGTCTGCATTGCTGGGCTAAGTGTGTGACTGTCTGGGGGTGGGAGGGGTGCTGAACTCAGAGTGGAGGCCGCCTGTGTGTGTGTGCTTTGCTGGGGTGAGTGTGTGACTGTCTAGGGGTGGGAGGGGTGCTGTCCTCAGACTGTAGGCCGCCTGTGTGTGGTGCGTTGCTGGGCTAAGTGTGTGACTGTCTGGGGGTGGGAGGGGTGCTGTCCACAGAGTGTAGGCCGCCTATGTGTGTGCTTTGCTGGGCTAAGTGTAGGCAGCCTATGTGTGTTTGTGCATTGCTGGGGGTAAGTGTAGGTAGCCTATGTGTGTGCTTTAATGGCCTAAGTGTGTGACTGTCTGGGGGTGGGAGGGGTGCTGAACTCAGAGTGGAGGCCGCCTGTGTGTGTGTGCTTTGCTGGGGTAATGGTGTGACTGTCGGGGGGCTGCTGTCATCTCAGTGTAGGCCGCCTAGTGTGTGTGCCTTTAATGGCCTAGTGTGTGACTGTCTGGGGGTGGGAGGGGTGCTGAACTCAGAGTGGAGGCCGCCTGTGTGTGTGTGCTTTGCTGGGCTAGTGTAGGCAGCTGATGTGTGTTTGTGTATTGCTGGGGGTAAGTCTAGGTAGCCTATGTGTGTGCTTTAATGCCTTAAGTGTGTGAACTGTCCGTGGGTGGAGGGTGCTGAACTCCAGAGTGGAGGCCGCCTAATGTGTGTGTGCTTTGCGGGTGCTGAAGTGTGTGACTGTCGGGGGGGTGGGAGGGTGCTGTCCTCAGATTGTAGGGCCGCCTATGTGTGTGCTTTGCTGGGCTAAGTGTGTGACTGTCTGGGGGTGGGAGGGGTGCTGTCGTCAGAGTGGAGGCCGCCTGTGTGTGTGCTTTGCTGGGCTAAGTGTAGGCAGCCTATGTGTGTTTGTGTATTGCTGGGGGTAAGTGTAGGTAGCCTATGTGTGGGTCTGCTTTGCTGGGGGTCAGCGAAGGCCGCCTATGGGTGACCTTTGCTGGGCTAAGTGTAGGTCGCCTATGTGTGTGTGTCTGCATTGCTGGGCTAAGTGTGTGACTGTCGGGGGGTGTGGGAGGGTGCTGTCCACAGAGTGTAGGCCGCCTATGTGTGTGTGCTTTGCTCGGGTGAGTGTGTGACTGTCTGGGGGGTGGGAGGGGTGCTGTCGTCAGAGTGGAGGCCGCCTGTGTGTGTGTGCTTTGCTGGGGTAATGGTGTGACTGTCGGGGGGGGGGTGCTGTCATCTCAGTGTAGGCCGCCTATGTGTGTGCTTTAATGGCCTAAGTGTGTGACTGTCTGGGGGTGGGAGGGGTGCTGAACTCAGAGTGGAGGCCGCCTGTGTGTGTGCTTTGCTGGGGTGAGTGTGTGACTGTCTGGGGGTGGGAGGGGTGCTGTCGTCAGAGTGGAGGCCGCCTGTGTGTGTGCTTTGCTGGGGTGAGTGTGTGACTGTCTGGGGGTGGGAGGGGTGCTGAACTCAGAGTGGAGGCCGCCTGTGTGTGTGTGCTTTGCTGGGGTAATGGTGTGACTGTCTGGGGGGTGGGAGGGGTGCTGTCCACAGAGTGTAGGCCGCCTATGTGTGTGTGCTTTGCTCGGGTGAGTGTGTGACTGTCTGGGGGGTGGGAGGGGTGCTGTCGTCAGAGTGGAGGCCGCCTGTGTGTGTGCGCTTTGCTGGGGTGAGTGTGTGACTCTCTGGGGGGGGTGGGAGGGGTGCTGTCGTCAGAGTGGAGGCCGCCTATGTGTGTGCTTTGCTGGGCTAAGTGTAGGCAGCCTATGTGTGTTTGTGTATTGCTGGGGGTAAGTGTAGGCAGCCTATGTGTGGGTCTGCTTTGCTGGGGGTCAGCGAAGGCCGCCTATGGGTGACCTTTGCTGGGCTAAGTGTAGGTCGCCTATGTGTGTGTGTCTGCATTGCTGGGCTAAGTGTGTGACTGTCGGGGGGTGTGGGAGGGTGCTGTCCACAGAGTGTAGGCCGCCTATGTGTGTGTGCTTTGCTCGGGTGAGTGTGTGACTGTCTGGGGGGTGGGAGGGGTGCTGTCGTCAGAGTGGAGGCCGCCTGTGTGTGTGTGCTTTGCTGGGGTAATGGTGTGACTGTCGGGGGGGTGCTGAACTCAGAGTGTGGGCCGCCTGTGTGTGTGCTTTGCTGGGGTAATGGTGTGACTGTCTGGGGGGTGGGAGGGGTGCTGTCGTCAGAGTGGAGGCCGCCTGTGTGTGTGCGCTTCGCTGGGGTGAGTGTGTGACTCTCTGGGGGGGTGGGAGGGGTGCTGTCGTCAGAGTGGAGGCCGCCTATGTGTGTGCTTTGCTGGGCTAAGTGTAGGCAGCCTATGTGTGGGTCTGCTTTGCTGGGGGTCAGCGAAGGCCGCCTATGGGTGACCTTTGCTGGGCTAAGTGTAGGTCGCCTATGTGTGTGTGTCTGCATTGCTGGGCTAAGTGTGTGACTGTCGGGGGGTGTGGGAGGGTGCTGTCCACAGAGTGTAGGCCGCCTATGTGTGTGTGCGTTGCTGGGCTAAGTGTGTGACTGTCTGGGGGTGGGAGGGGTGCTGTCGTCAGAGTGGAGGCCGCCTGTGTGTGTGTGCTTTGCTGGGGTAATGGTGTGACTGTCGGGGGGGTGCTGAACTCAGAGTGTGGGCCGCCTGTGTGTGTGCTTTGCTGGGGTAATGGTGTGACTGTCTGGGGGGTGGGAGGGGTGCTGTCGTCAGAGTGGAGGCCGCCTGTGTGTGTGCGCTTCGCTGGGGTGAGTGTGTGACTCTCTGGGGGGGTGGGAGGGGTGCTGTCGTCAGAGAGGAGGCCGCCTATGTGTGTGCTTTGCTGGGCTAAGTGTAGGCAGCCTATGTGTGGGTCTGCTTTGCTGGGGGTCAGCGAAGGCCGCCTATGGTTGACCTTTGCTGGGGTAAGTGTAGGTCGCCCATGTGTGTGTGCATTGCTGGGTCTAAGTGTAGGCAGCCTATGTGTGTCTGTGTATTGCTGGGGGTAAGTGTAGGTAGCCTATGTGTGGGTCTGCTTTGCTGGGGGTCAGCGAAGGCCGCCTATGGGTGACCTTTGCTGGGCTAAGTGTAGGTCGCCTATGTGTGTGTGTGTCTGCATTGCTGGGCTAAGTGTGTGACTGTCGGGGGGTGTGGGAGGGTGCTGTCCACAGAGTGTAGGCCGCCTATGTGTGTGTGCTTTGCTGGGGTAGGGTTGTGACTGTCGGGGGGGGGGGGTGGTACAATGTCCCAATACATTGTATTTACAAGTGCCTTGCCACTCGCCACTCAAGGGACACTTTACAGATAGTATCAGTTCAAATCAGTTCAATAAACAACCTCAAAACACCAGCAACATACAATAAACAACATTAAAACATGAGTAAAGTGAATAAATAAAGTGAGCAAATGAATAAAGGAGGACTTAACAAAGTATGACAGCTGAACACTAGATGGTGCCAAAAATGGAATGATAAAAATACTGTTTTATTTATACATGTATAAATGAATAAATACAAATACTATTTCTATATGTACGTATGTTTTCTTTATCAATAAAACAATTAGAAAAATACGTACATATACATTCTATTTACAAGTGCCTTGCACGCCACTCAAGGGACACGTTACAGATACTATCAGTTCAATAAACAACCTCAAAACACCAGCAACATACAATAAACAACATTAAAACATGAGTAAAGTGAATAAATAAAGTGAGCAAATGAATAAAGGAGGACTTAACAAAGTATGACAGCTGAACACTAGATGGTGACACAAATGGAATGATAAAAATACTATTTTATCTATATACATGTATAAATGAATATACAAATGCTATTTCTATATGTACTTTTTTTTTTTTTAATCAATAAAACTATTTAAAAAATACGTGTGTGTGTGTGTGTGTGTGTGTGTGTGTGTGTGTGTGTGTGTGTGTGTGTGTGTGTATGTATATATATATATATATATATATATATATATATATATATATATATATATATATATATGTATATATATATAAATACATATATATTACAGTATAAAAAAGAACAAAAGAAGAAAAAAAGCTAAAGAAAAGGCTGCATTTGCTAAGCGGACCACCATGGGTTCAATTTGCGAGCGGACCACCATGGGTTGCATTTGCGGGCGGCCCACCATGGGTTACAGACGGAAGGGCTTTTACACGCGGCCAAAACGGGTCGAAAAGGACCACCATGGGTCGGAAAAGGACCACCATGGGTAGCATTTGCGAGCGGACCACCATGGGTAGCATTTGCGAGCGGACCACCATGGGTGGCTTTTGCGAGCGGACCACCATGGGTTGCATTTGCGAAGCGGACCACCATGGGTCGGAAAAGGACCACCATGGGTCGGAAAAGGACCACCATGGGTAGGTCCACCATGGGTTGCCATCAAAGGACTTTTCCCCGCGGCCCTAGTTTTTTCTCCATTAATTCGCCATGTCCCCTTTAAGGGTACGCATTGGCCGGACATAGCTTGCAGCGTGTGTGGGTCCTCCATTGAGCGACGCTCGCTCTGCAGCGGTTCAAGCTGCCGACTCAGTCCGAGAGGGCTGCTCTACTCGGACACATTACTCTGAAGCCCCGGTGACGGTCTGGAAGTGCTGATTGAAATAAAAACAGCGGTCAGAGCTGCCGTGTGTGTCCGTGGGCGGGGCTCTCCTCGGACACATTAACTGTGAACCCCCGGTGACGCTGGGGGAGTGCGGAAGTGATTTAAACAGCGGTCAGAGCTGCCGTGTGTGTCCGTGGGGGGGCTGCTGTCCTCGGACACATTACTATGAAGGCCCGGTGATGGCCTGGATGTGTTGGATGTATTTGAAACAGCGGTAATAGCCAGAGTGCGTGGCCGACATGGCTGCTGTATTCGGCCACATTACTATGAAGGCCCGCTGATGGCCTGGATGAATAGAAAACAGCGGTAATAGCCAGAGTGCGTGGCCGACATGGCTGCTGTATTCGGACACATTACTATGAAGGCCCGCTGATGGCCTGGATGAATAGAAAACAGCGGTAATAGCCAGAGTGCGTGGCCGACATGGCTGCTGTATTCGGACACATTACTATGAAGGCCCGCTGATGGCCTGGATGAATAGAAAACAGCGGTAATAGCCAGAGTGCGTGGCCGACATGGCTTCTCTATTCGGCCACATTACTATGAAGCCCCGGTGATGGCCTGGATGAATAGAAAACAGCGGTAATAGCCAGAGTGCGTGGCCGACATGGCTGCTGTATTCGGACACATTACTATGAAGGCCCGCTGATGGCCTGGATGTGTTGGATGTATTTGAAACAGCGGTAATAGACAGAGTGCGTGGCCGACATGGCTGCTGTATTCGGACACATTACTATGAAGGCCCGCTGATGGCCTGGATGTGTTGGATGTATTTGAAACAGCGGTAATAGACAGAGGGCGTGGCCGACATGGCTTCTCTATTCGGCCACATTACTATGAAGCCCCGGTGATGGCCTGGATGAATAGAAAACAGCGGTAATAGCCAGAGGGCGTGGCCGACATGGCTTCTCTATTCGGCCACATTACTATGAAGCCCCGGTGATGGCCTGGATGAATAGAAAACAGCGGTAATAGCCAGAGTGCGTGGCCGACATGGCTGCTGTATTCGGACACATTACTATGAAGGCCCGCTGATGGCCTGGATGTGTTGGATGTATTTGAAACAGCGGTAATAGCCAGAGTGCGTGGCCGACATGGCTGCTGTATTCGGACACATTACTATGAAGGCCCGCTGATGGCCTGGATGAATAGAAAACAGCGGTAATAGCCAGAGGGCGTGGCCGACATGGCTGCTGTATTCGGACACATTACTATGAAGGCCCGCTGATGGCCTGGATGTGTTGGATGTATTTGAAACAGCGGTAATAGCCAGAGTGCGTGGCCGACATGGCTGCTGTATTCGGACACATTACTATGAAGGCCCGCTGATGGCCTGGATGAATAGAAAACAGCGGTAATAGCCAGAGGGCGTGGCCGACATGGCTGCTGTATTCGGACACATTACTATGAAGGCCCGCTGATGGCCTGGATGTGTTGGATGTATTTGAAACAGCGGTAATAGCCAGAGTGCGTGGCCGACATGGCTGCTGTATTCGGACACATTACTATGAAGGCCCGCTGATGGCCTGGATGAATAGAAAACAGCGGTAATAGCCAGAGGGCGTGGCCGACATGGCTGCTGTATTCGGACACATTACTATGAAGGCCCGCTGATGGCCTGGATGAATAGAAAACAGCGGTAATAGCCAGAGTGCGTGGCCGACATGGCTGCTGTATTCGGACACATTACTATGAAGGCCCGCTGATGGCCTGGATGTGTTGGATGTATTTGAAACAGCGGTAATAGACAGAGTGCGTGGCCGACATGGCTGCTGTATTCGGACACATTACTATGAAGGCCCGCTGATGGCCTGGATGTGTTGGATGTATTTGAAACAGCGGTAATAGACAGAGTGCGTGGCCGACATGGCTGCTGTATTCGGACACATTACTATGAAGGCCCGCTGATGGCCTGGATGTGTTGGATGTATTTGAAACAGCGGTAATAGACAGAGTGCGTGGCCGACATGGCTGCTGTATTCGGACACATTACTATGAAGGCCCGGTGATGGCCTGGATGTGTTGGATGTATTTGAAACAGCGGTAATAGACAGAGTGCGTGGCCGACATGGCTGCTGTATTCGGACACATTACTATGAAGGCCCGGTGATGGCCTGGATGTGTTGGATGTATTTGAAACAGCGGTAATAGACAGAGTGCGTGGCCGACATGGCTGCTGTATTCGGACACATTACTATGAAGGCCCGCTGATGGCCTGGATGTGTTGGATGTATTTGAAACAGCGGTAATAGACAGAGTGCGTGGCCGACATGGCTGCTGTATTCGGACACATTACTATGAAGGCCCGCTGATGGCCTGGATGTGTTGGATGTATTTGAAACAGCGGTAATAGACAGAGTGCGTGGCCGACATGGCTGCTGTATTCGGACACATTACTATGAAGGCCCGGTGATGGCCTGGATGTGTTGGATGTATTTGAAACAGCGGTAATAGCCAGAGTGCGTGGCCGACATGGCTGCTGTATTCGGACACATTACTATGAAGGCCCGCTGATGGCCTGGATGTGTTGGATGTATTTGAAACAGCGGTAAAAGCCAGAGTGCGTGGCCGACTTGGCTGCTCTATTCGGACACATTACTATGAAGGCCCGGTGATGGCCTGGATGTGTTGGATGTATTTGAAACAGCGGTAATAGCCAGAGTGCGTGGCCGACATGGCTGCTCTATTCGGACACATTACTATGAAGGCCCGGTGATGGCCTGGATGTATTTAAAACAGCGGTAATAGCCAGAGTGTGTGGCCGACAGGGCTGCCCTTCTCGGGCTACTGTAGTGCAAAGGCCCGGTGTGTGTGGAAGTGTGGATGATAATTGTGGATGATAATAAAACAGCGGTAATAGCCAGAGTGTGTGGCCGACATGGCTGCCCTTGTCGGGCTACTGTAGTGCAAAGGCCCGGTGTGTTTGTGGAAGAACCAAAACATTGGATTTTTTCTGAGTCCCAAAAAGACCACCATGGGTCGGACCACCATGGGTCGGAAAAGGACCACCATGGGTCGGAAACGGTCCACCATGGGTCGGAAATGGACCACCATGGGTCGGAAACGGTCCACCATGGGCACGGGCCCTCCATGGGACGCGGACCTGCAGGTTTTAAGCTACAGGCCCAAGTTACGTGGCTTGTCTCCTCCATGTACCCTCCAGCTATACGCATTGGGCGGACATACCCCGCAGCTAGTATGGGTCGGATGAAGAACACATGCTTCTATAAGGAGAGCATGGAACTCGCCGATCGGATACATGGTTTAAGCGGCACACCTCAGTGAGGGCCCCCGTGTGGCTTAGTTCCAGATGAAGGGTGCCTCACACCCTGTGTGTCCACAACGTGCTCCCGCCTTTCGGTGGTTGTGCAGACAATGTGAGTGACCGAGTAGCCCCGTCTGTCCCAGTGGTCCCCCGAGAGTGGGCCGTGGTTGTGGAGTGGTTTTCCCCTCGCCCGGGGCTCAACCTTGTATATCATGTGGATATTCCTCCCGATTGGCCACGGTCCGCTTGTACGATTGTGTTTCTCAAAGCCCGGTGCAAAAAGTTGGTGTTTTACACCGATACATGAGTGTCGTGCAGTCCTGCCGCGGACGGCTGGTCCTCCCCACCGTGGGAACCTTCCGAAACCGGCGACGCCGCCTCGCACGTATGCAGCGCGGACCACACAGTTCCCCGACTCAGCATCGGGGCCGTGGCGAGCGCTCGCATGTGCGGCCCGACTGACAGCCCCTCCCCGGAGGGCGTTGGTGTCTACGGCCATCCTGGTTGATCCTGCCAGTAGCATATGCTTGTCTCAAAGTTTAAGCCATGCATGTATAAGTCCACACGGCTGGAAAAGTGAAACTGCGAATGGCTCATTAAATCAGTTATGGTTCCTTTGATCGCTCACCCGCTACTTGGATAACTGTGGCAATTCTAGAGCTAATACATGCAAACGAGCGCTGACCTTCGGGGATGCGTGCATTTATCAGACCTAAAACCCGCGCGGGGTGCTGCCGCGTGGTGGCCCCCGGCCTGTTTGGTGACTCTAGATAACCTTGGGCCGATCGCTC
>JAOPHQ010006101.1:30000-53199 GCA_030340625.1 Merluccius polli
CTAAGTGTGTGACTGTCTGGGGGTGGGAGGGGTGCTGTCCACAGAGTGTAGGCCGCCTATGTGTGTGCTTTGCTGGGCTAAGTGTAGGCAGCCTATGTGTGTTTGTGCATTGCTGGGGGTAAGTGTAGGTAGCCTATGTGTGTGCTTTAATGGCCTAAGTGTGTGACTGTCTGGGGGTGGGAGGGGTGCTGAACTCAGAGTGGAGGCCGCCTGTGTGTGTGTGCTTTGCTGGGGTAATGGTGTGACTGTCTGGGGGTGGGAGGGGTGCTGTCCTCAGACTGTAGGCCGCCTGTGTGTGTGTGCGTTGCTGGGCTAAGTGTGTGACTGTCTGGGGGTGGGAGGGGTGCTGTCCCCAGAGTGTAGGCCCGCCTATGTGTGTGTGCTTTGCATGGGGTGAGTGTGTGACTGTCTGGGGGTGGGAGGGGTGCTGTCGTCAGAGTGGAGGCCGCCTGTGTGTGTGTGCTTTGCTGGGGTAATGGTGTGACTGTCGGGGGGGGGTGCTGTCATCTCAGTGTAGGCCGCCTATGTGTGTGCTTTGCTGGGCTGAGTGTGTGACTGTCTGGGGGTGGGAGGGGTGCTGAACTCAAGAGTGGAGGCCCCGCCCTGTGTGTGTGTGCTTTGCTGGGGTGAGTGTGTGACTGTCTGGGGGTGGGACGGGGTGCTGTCACTCAGAATGTAGGCCGCCTGTGTGTGTGGTGCTTTGCTGGGCTAAGTGTGTGACTGTCTGGGGGTGGGAGGGGTGCTGTTCCACAGAGTGTAGGCCGCCTGTGTGTGTGTGCTTTGCTGGGGCTAAGTGTGTGACTGTCTGGGGGTGGGAGGGGTGCTGTGCCACAGCGTGTAGGCAGCCTCTGTGTGTTTGTGCTTTGCTGGGGTAATGGTGTGACTGTCGGGGGGGGTGCTGTCATCTCAGTGTAGGCCCGCCTATGTGTGTGCTTTAATGGCCTAAGTGTGTGACTGTCTGGGGGTGGGAGGGGTGCTGTCGTCAGAGTGGAGGCCGCCTATGTGTGTGCTTTGCTGGGCTAAGTGTAGGCAGCCTATGTGTGTTTGTGCATTGCTGGGGGTAAGTGTAGGTAGCCTATGTGTGGGTCTGCTTTGCTGGGGGTCAGCGAAGGCCGCCTATGGGTGACCTTTGCTGGGCTAAGTGTAGGTCGCCTATGTGTGTGTGTCTGCATTGCTGGGCTAAGTGTGTGACTGTCGGGGGGGGTGCTGAACTCACAGTGTGGGCCGCCTGTGTGTGTGCTTTGCTGGGGTAATGGTGTGACTGTCTGGGGGGGTGGGAGGGGTGCTGTCCTCAGACTGTAGGCCGCCTGTGTGTGTGTGTGCGTTGCTGGGCTAAGTGTGTGACTGTCGGGGGGTGCTGTCCACAGAGTGTAGGCCGCCTGTGTGTGTGTGCGTTGCTGGGGTAATGGTGTGACTGTCGGGGGGCTGCTGTCATCTCAGTGTAGGCCGCCTATGTGTGTGCTTTAATGGCCTAAGTGTTCGACTGTCTGGGGGTGGGAGGGGTGCTGAACTCAGAGTGGAGGCCGCCTGTGTGTGTGCTTTGCTGGGGTGAGTGTGTGACTGTCGGGGGGGTGGGAGGGTGCTGTCCTCACAGTGTGGGCCGCCTATGTGTGTGCTTTGCTGGGCTGAGTGTGTGACTGTCTGGGGGTGGGAGGGGTGCTGTCGTCAGAGTGGAGGCCGCCTGTGTGTGTGCTTTGCTGGGCTAAGTGTAGGCAGCCTATGTGTGTTTGTGTATTGCTGGGGGTAAGTGTAGGTAGCCTATGTGTGGGTCTGCTTTGCTGGGGGTCAGCGAAGGCCGCCTATGGGTGACCTTTGCTGGGCTAAGTGTAGGTCGCCTATGTGTGTGTGTCTGCATTGCTGGGCTAAGTGTGTGACTGTCGGGGGGTGTGGGAGGGTGCTGTCCACAGAGTGTAGGCCGCCTATGTGTGTGTGCTTTGCTCGGGTGAGTGTGTGACTGTCTGGGGGGTGGGAGGGGTGCTGTCGTCAGAGTGGAGGCCGCCTGTGTGTGTGTGCTTTGCTGGGGTAATGGTGTGACTGTCGGGGGGGGTGCTGAACTCAGAGTGTGGGCCGCCTGTGTGTGTGCTTTGCTGGGTAATGGTGTGACTGTCTGGGGGTGGGAGGGGTGCTGAACTCAGAGTGTGGGCCGCCTGTGTGTGTGTGCTTTGCTGGGGTAATGGTGTGACTGTCGGGGGGGTGCTGAACTCAGAGTGGAGGCCCGCCTGTGTGTGTGCTTTGCTGGGGTGAGTGTGTGCTGTCTGGGGGGTGGGAGGGTGCTGTCGTCAGAGTGAGGGCCGCCTGTGTGTGTGCTTTGCTGGGCTGAGTGTAGGCAGCCTATGTGGCTGTTTGTGTAGCGTCTGGGTGGTAATGTAGGTAGCCTATGTGTGGGTTGCTTTGCTGGGGGTCAGCGGAAGGCCGCCTATGGTGTGAACTTGCTGGGCTAAGTGTAGGTCGCCTATGTGTGTGTGTCTGTTGCTGGGCTAAGTGTGTGACTGTCGGGGGGTGGTGAGGGTGCTTCACAGAGTGTAGGCCGCTTGTGTGTGGCTTTGGGGCTATGGTGTGTGACTGTCTGGGGGTGGTGTGGGAGGGTGCTGGTCTGCATGGTGGCCGCCTGTGTGTGTGTGCTGCTGGGGTAGTGTGTGACGTCTGGTGGTGGAGGGTGCTGTCCTCACACGTGTGGCCGCCTATGTGTGTGCTTTGCTGGGCTGAGTGTGTGACTGTCTGGGGGTGGGAGGGGTGCTGTCGTCAGAGTGGAGGCCGCCTGTGTGTGTGTGCTTTGCTGGGGTCGTAATGGTGTGACTGTCTGTGGAGGGGTGCTGAACTCAGAGTGGAGGGCCCCGCCTGGTGTGTGTGCTTTGCTGGGTTATGGTGTGACTGTCTGGGGGTGGGAGGGGTGTGCCTGACTCAGAGGGTGAGTGCCGCCTGGGTGTGTGTGCTTTGCTGGTGGTATTGGTGTGACTGTCGGGGGGGTGCTGAACTCAGAGTGGAGGCCGCTGTAGTGTGTGCTTTGCTGGGGGGTGAGTGTGTGACTGTCCTGGGGGGTGGGAGGGGTGCTGACCTCAGACGTGGAGGCCGGCCTGTGTGTGTGTGCTTTGCTGGTCTAAGTGTGTGTGACGGTCTGGGGGTGGGAGGGGGTGCTGACCTCAGAGTGGTAGGCCCGCCCAGTGTGTGTGTGCTTTTTGGGGCTCTGGCTGATGTGGTGTGACTGTCTGGGGGTGGGAGGGGTGCTGTCGTCAGAGTGGAGGCCGCCTATGTGTGTGCTTTGCTGGGCTAAGTGTAGGCAGCCTATGTGTGGGTCTGCTTTGCTGGGGGTCAGCGAAGGCCGCTATGGGTGACCTTTGCTGGGCTAAGTGTAGGTCGCATATGTGTGTGTGTCTGCATTGCTGGGCTAAGTGTGTGACTGTCGGGGGGGGTGCTGAACTCACAGTGTGGGCCGCCTGTGTGTGTGCTTTGCTGGGGTAATGGTGTGACTGTCTGGGGGGTGGGAGGGTGCTGTCCTCAGACTGTAGGCGCCTGTGTGTGTGTGCGTTGCTGGGCTAAGTGTGTGACTGTCTGGGGGGTGGGAGGGGTGCTGTCCACAGAGTGTAGGCCGCCTGTGTGTGTGTGCGTTGCTGGGCTAAGTGTGTGACTGTCTGGGGTGGGAGGGGTGCTGTCCACAGAGTGTAGGCGCCTAGGTGTGTGGCTTTGCTGGCTAAGTGTGTGACTGTCTGGGGGTGGGAGGGGTGCTGTCCACAGAGTGTAGGCCGCCTGGTGTGTGTGTGCGTTGCTGGGCTAAGTGTGTGACTGTCTGGGGGTGGGAGGGGTGCTGAACTCACAGTGTGGGCCGCCTGTGTGTGTGCTTTGCTGGGGTAATGGGTGTGACTGTCGGGGGGGTGGGAGGGTGCTGTCCTCACAGTGTGGGCCGCCTATGTGTGTGCTTTGCTGGGCTGAGTGTGTGACTGTCTGGGGGTGGGAGGGGTGCTGAACTCAGAGTGGAGGGCCGCCTGTGTGTGTGTGCTTTGCTGGGCTAAGTGTGTGACTGTCTGGGGGGTGGGAGGGGTGCTGTCGTCAGAGTGGAGGCCGCCTATGTGTGTGCTTTGCTGGGCTAAGTGTAGGCAGCCTATGTGTGTTTGTGTATTGCTGGGGGTAAGTGTAGGTAGCCTATGTGTGTGCTTTAATGGCCTAAGTGTGTGACTGTCTGGGGGTGGGAGGGGTGCTGAACTCAGAGTGGAGGCCGCCTGTGTGTGTGTGATGCTATGCTTCGGGTGAGTGTGTGACTTTTGGGGGGTGGAGGGGTGCTGTCGTCAGAGTGGAGGGCGCCTGGTGTGTGTGTGCTGTGCTGGGGTACTGGTGTGACTGTCGGGGGGGTGCTGAACTCAGAGTGTGGGCGCCATGTGTGTGGTATGCTTTGTGGGGGTAATGGTGTGACTCCCACGTCTGGGGGTGGGGGGGTGTGACACAGCGTGTGGGCGCCTGTTTGTGTGTGCTTTGCTGGGGTAATGGTGTGACTGTCGGGGGTGTGCTGAATCAGAGTGGAGGGTGTGTGTGTGCTTTGTGGGGTGAGTGTGTGATGTCTGGGGGTGGGAGGGGTGCTGTCGTCAGAGTGGAGGCGAGTGTGTGTGTGTGTTTGCTGGGGTAATGGAGTGACTGTTCCGGGGGGGGTGCTGTATTCAGTGTAGGGCCTAAGTGTGTGCTTAATGGCTAAGTGTGTGACTGTAGGGGGTGGAGGGGGTGCTGAACTCAGAGTGGAGGCCGCCTGAGTGTGTGTGCTTTGCTGGGCTAAGTGTAGGCAGCCTATGTGTGTTTGTGTATTGCTGGGGGTAAGTCTAGGTAGCCTATGTGTGGGTCTGCTTTGCTGGGGGTCAGCGAAGGCCGCCTATGGGGTGACCTTTTGCTGGGCTAAGTGTAGGTCGCTATGTGTGTGTGTCTGCATTGCTGGGCTAAAGTGTGTGACTGTCGGGGGGTGTGGGAGGGTGCTGTCCACAGAGTGTAGGCCGCCTATGTGTGTGCTTTTGCTGGGCTAAGTGTGGGACTGTCGGGGGGTGGGAGGGGTGCTGTCATCTCAGTGTAGGCCGCCTTTGTGTGTGCTTTGCTGGGTAAGTGTGTGACTGTCTGGGGGTGGGAGGGGTGCTGAACTCAGAGTGGAGGCGCCTGTGTGTGTGTGCTTTGCTGGGGTGAGTGTGTGACTCTCTGGGGGGGTGGGAGGGGTGCTGTCGTCAGAGTGTAGGCCGCCTGTGTGTGTGCGTTGCTGGGCTAAGTGTGTGACTGTCTGGGGTGGGAGGGGTGCTGTCGTCAGAGTGGAGGCCGCTGTGTGTGTGCGCTTCGCTGGGGTGAGTGTGTGACTCTCTGGGGGGGTGGGAGGGTGCTGTCGTCAGAGAGGAGGCCGCCTATGTGTGTGCTTTGCTGGGCTAAGTGTAGGCAGCCTATGTGTGGGTCTGCTTTGCTGGGGTCAGCGAAGGCCGCCTATGGGTGACCTTTGCTGGGCTAAGTGTAGGTCGCCTATGTGTGTGTGTCTGCTTGCTGGGCTAGTGTGTGACTGTCGGGGGGTGTGGGAGGGTGCTGTCGTCAGAGTGTAGGCCGCCTGTGTGTGCTTTGCTGGGGTGAGTGTGTGACTGTCGGGGGGGGTGCTGAACTCAGAGTGGAGGCCGCCTGTGTGTGTGCATTGATGGGGGTGGTGTTGACTGTCTGGGGGGGGGGGTGCTGAACTCAGAGTGGAGGCAGCCTGTGTGTGGTGTGTGCGTTGCTGGGCTAAGTGTGTGACTGTCGGGGGGTGGGAGGGGTGCTGTCCACAGAGTGTAGGCCCGCCTGTGTGTGTGTGCGTTGCTGGGGGTAATGGAGTGTGACTGTCGGGGGGCTTGCTGTCATCTCAGTGTAGGCCGCCTATGTGTGTGCTTTAATGGCCTAAGTGTTCGACTGTCTGGGGGTGGGAGGGTGCTGAACTCAGAGTGGAGGCCGCCTGTGTGTGTGCTTTGCTGGGGTGAGTGTGTGACTGTCGGGGGGGTGGGAGGGTGCTGTCCTCACAGTGTGGGCCGCCTATGTGTGTGCTTTGCTGGGCCTGAGTGTGTGACTGTCTGGGGGTGGGAGGGGGTGCTGTCGTCAGAGTGGAGGCCGCCTGTGTGTGTGCTTTGCTGGGCTAAGTGTAGGCAGCCTATGTGTGTTTGTGTATTGCTGGGGGTAAGTGGTAGGTAGCCTAATGTGTGGGTCTGCTTTGCTGGGGGTCAGCGAAGGCCGCCTATGGGTGACCTTTGCTGGGCTAAGTGTAGGTCGCCTATGTGTGTGTGTCTGCATTGCTGGGCTAAGTGTGTGACTGTCGGGGGGTGTGGGAGGGTGCTGTCCACAGAGTGTAGGCCGCCTATGTGTGTGTGCTTTGCTCGGGTGAGTGTGTGACTGTCTGGGGGGGTGGGAGGGGTGCTGTCGTCAGAGTGGAGGCCGCCTGTGTGTGTGTGCTTTGCTGGGGTAATGGTGTGACTGTCGGGGGGGTGCTGAACTCAGAGTGTGGGCCGCCTGTGTGTGTGCTTTGCTGGGGTAATGGTGTGACTGTCTGGGGGTGGGAGGGTGCTGAACTCAGAGTGTGGGCCGCCTGTGTGTGTGTGCTTTGCTGGGGTAATGGTGTGACTGTCGGGGGGGGTGCTGAACTCAGAGTGGAGGCCGCCTGTGTGTGTGCTTTGCTGGGGTGAGTGTGTGACTGTCCTGGGGTGGGAGGGGTGCTGTCGTCAGAGTGGAGGCCCGGCCTGTGTGTGTGTGTGCTATCGCTGGGGTAATGGAGTGACTGTCGGGGGGGGAGGGGGGGGGGGGTGCTGTTCATCTCAGTGTAGGCCGCCTATGTGTGAGCCTTGTAATGGCCCTAAGTGTGTGACTGTCTGGGGGTGGGAGGGGTGCTGAACTCAGAGTGGAGGCCGCCTGTGTGTGTGTGCTTTGCTGGGCTAAGTGTAGGCAGGCCTATGTGTGTTCTGTGTATTGCTGGGGTAAGTCTAGGTAGCCTATGTGGGGTCTCTGCTTTGCTGGGGGTCAGCGAAGGCCGCCTATAGGGATGACCTTTTGCTGGGCCTAAGTGTAGGTGCCTATGTGTGTGTGTCTGCATTGCTGGGCCTCAGTGTAGTGGACTGTCGGGGGGTGTGGGAGGGTGCTGTCCCACAGAGTGTAGGCCGCCTAAGTGTGTGTTTTGCTGGGCTAGTGTGGGACTGTCGGGGGGTGGGAGGGGTGCTGTCATCTCAGTGTAGGCCGCCTATGTGTGTGCTTTGCTGGGCTAAGTGTGTGACTGTCTGGGGGTGGGAGGGGTGCTGAACTCAGAGTGGAGCCGCCTGTGTGTGTGTGCTTTGGCTGGGGTGAGTGTGTGACTCCGTCAGGGGGGGTGGGAGGGGGTGCCTGTCGTCAGAGTGGAGGCCGCCTATGTGTGTGCTTTGCTGGGCTAATTGTAGGCAGCCTATGTGTGTTTGTGCATTGCTGGGGGTAAGTGTAGGTAGCCTATGTGTGGGTCCTGCTTCTGCTGGGGGTCAGCGAAGGCCGCCTATGGGTGACCTTTGCTGGGCTAAGTGTAGGTCGCCTATGTGTGCTGTGTCTGCATTGCTGGGCTAAGTGTGTGACTGTCGGGGGGGTGCTGAACTCACAGTGTGGGCCGCCTGTGTGTGTGCTTTGCCTGGGGTAATGTGTGACTGTCTGGGGGGGTGGGAGGGTGCTGTCCTCAGACTGTAGGCCGCCCCTGTGTGTGTGTTGTGCGTTGCTGGGCTAAGTGTGTGACTGTCGGGGGGTGGGAGGGGTGCTGTCCACAGAGTGTAGGCCGCCTGTGTGTGTGTGCGTTGCTGGGGTCATGGTGTGTGACTGTCGGGGGGCTGCTGTCATCTCAGTGTAGGCCCGCCTATGGGTGTGCTTTAATGGCCCTAAGTGTTCGACTGTCTGGGGGTGGGAGGGGTGCTGAACTCAGAGTGGAGGCCCGCCTGTGTGTGTGCCTTTGCTGGGGTGGAGTGTGTGACTGTCGGGGGGGTGGGGAGGGTGCTGTCCTCACAGTGTGGGCCGCCTATGTGTGTGCTTTGCTGGGCTGAGTGTGAGACTGTCTGGGGGTGGGAGGGGGTGCTGTCGTCAGAGTGGAGGCCGCCTGTGTGTGTGCTCTTTGCTGGGCTAAGTGTAGGCAGCCTATGTGTGTTTGTGTATTGCTGGGGGTAAGTGTAGGTAGCCTATGTGTGGGTCTGCTCTTGCTGGGGGTCAGCGAAGGCCGCCTATGGGTGTCCTTTGCTGGGCTAAGTGTTAGGTCGCCTATGTGTGTGTGTCTGCAATTGTGGGCTAAGTGTGTGGACTGTCGGGGGGTGTGGGAGGGTGCTGTCCACAGAGTGTAGGCCGCCTATGTGGTGTGCTTTGCTCGGGTGAGTGTGTGACTGTCTGGGGGGTGGGAGGGGTAGCTGTCGTCAGAGTGGAGCCGCCCTGTGTGTGTGTGCTTTGCTGGGGTAATGGTGTGACTGTCGGGGGGGTGCTGAACTCAGAGTGTGGGCCCGCCTGTGTGTGTGCTTTGCTGGGGTAATGGTGTGACTGTCTGGGGGTGGGCAGGGGTGCTGAACTCAGAGTGTGGGCCCGCCTGTGTGTGTGTGCTTTGCTGGGGTAATGGTGTGACTGTGGGGGGGAGTGCTGAACTCAGAGTGGAGGCCGCCTGTGTGTGTGCTTTGCTGGGGTGAGTGTGTGACTGTCTGGGGGTGGGAGGGGTGGTGCTGTCGTCAGAGTGGAGGCCCGCCTGTGTGTGTGTGAGCTTTGCTGGGGTAATGGAGTGACTGTCGGGGGGGGGTGCTGTCATCTCAGTGTAGGCCGCCTATGTGTGTGCTTTAATGGCCTAAGTGTGTGACTGTCTGGGGGTGGGAGGGGTGCTGTACGTCAGAGTGGAGGCCGCCTAGTGTGTGTGCTTTGCTGGGCTAAGTGTAGGCAGCCTATGTGTGTTTGTGCATTGCTGGGGGTAAGTGTAGGTAGCCTATGTGTGGGTCTGCTTTGCTGGGGGTCAGCGAAGGCCGCCTATGGGGTGACCTTTGCTGGGCTAAGTGTAGGTCGCCTATGTGTGTGTGTCTGCATTGCTGGGCTAAGTGTGTGACTGTCGGGGGGGGGGTGCTGAACTCACAGTGTGGGCCGCCTGTGTGTGTGCTTTGCTGGGGTAATGGTGTGACCTGTCTGGGGGGGTGGGAGGGTGCTGTCCTCAGACTGTAGGGCCGCCTGTGTGTGTGTGTGCGTTTGCTGGGCTAAGTGTGTGACTGTCGGGGGGGTGGGGAGGGGTGCTGTCCACAGAGTGTAGGCCGCCTGTGTGTGTGTAGCGTTGCTGGGGTAATGGTGTGACTGTCGGGGGGGAGGGGTGCTGAACTCAGAGTGGAGGCCGCCTGTGTGTGTGCTTTGCTGGGTGTGAGGTGTGTGACTGTCGGGGGGGTGGGAGGGTGCTGTCCTCACAGTGTGGGCCGCTATGAGTGTGCTTTGCTGGGCTGAAGTGTGTGACTGTCTGGGGGTGGGAGGGGTGCTGTCGTCAGAGTGGAGGCCGCCTGAGGTTGTGTGCTTTGCTGGGCTAAGTGTAGG
This sequence comes from Merluccius polli, assembly GCA_030340625.1. Classification (NCBI taxonomy): domain Eukaryota; kingdom Metazoa; phylum Chordata; class Actinopteri; order Gadiformes; family Merlucciidae; genus Merluccius; species Merluccius polli. The sequence goes on from JAOPHQ010006101.1 coordinate 39,514, forward strand.
CAGCCTATGTGTGTTTGTGTATTGCTGGGGGTAAGTGTAGGTAGCCTATGTGTGGGTCTGCTTTGCTGGGGGTCAGCGAAGGGCCGCCTATGGGTGACCTTTGCTGGGCTAAGTGTAGGTCGCCTATGTGTGTGTGTCTGCATTGCTGGGCTAAGTGTGTGACTGTCGGGGGGTGTGGGAGGGGTGCTGTCCACAGAGTGTAGGCCGCCTATTGTGTGTGTGCTTTGCTCGGGGTGAGTGTGTGACTGTCTGGGGGGTGGGAGGGGTGCTGTCGTCAGAGTGGAGGCCGCCTGTGTGTGTGTGCGTTGCTGGGCTAAGTGTGGACTGTCTGGGGGTGGGAGGGTGCTGTCCACAGAGTGTAGGCCGCCTATGTGTGTGCTTTGCTGGGCTAAGTGTAGGCAGCCTATGTGTGTTTGTGCATTGCTGGGGGTAAGTGTAGGTAGCTATGTGTGTGCTTTAATGGCCTAAGTGTGTGACTGTCTGGGGGTGGGAGGGGTGCTGTCGTCAGAGTGGAGGCCGCCTGTGTGTGTGTGCTTTGCTGGGGTAATGGTGTGACTGTCGGGGGGGGTGCTGTCATCTCAGTGTAGGCCGCCTATGTGTGTGCTTTAATGGCCTAAGTGTGTGACTGTCTGGGGTGGGAGGGGTGCTGAACTCAGAGTGGAGGCCGTGTGTGTGTGTGCTTTGCTGGGCTAAGTGTAGGCAGCCTATGTGTGTTTGTGTATTGCTGGGGGTAAGTGTAGGTAGCCTATGTGTGTGCTTTAATGGCCTAAGTGTGTGACTGTCTGGGGGTGGGAGGGGTGCTGAAACTCAGAGTGGAGGCCGCTATGTGTGTGTGCTTTGCTGGGCTAAGTGTGTGACTGTCTGGGGGTGTGGGAGGGTGCTGTCCACAGAGTGTAGGCCGCCTATGTGTGTGTGCATTGCTGGGCTAAGTGTGTGACTGTCGGGGGGTGTGGGAGGGTGCTGTCGTCAGAGTGGAGGCCGCCTATGTGTGTGCTTTGCTGGGCTAAGTGTAGGCAGCCTATGTGTGTTTGTGTATTGCTGGGGGTAAGTGTAGGTAGCCTATGTGTGGGTCTGCTTTGCTGGGGGTCAGCGAAGGCCGCCTATGGGTGACCTTTGCTGGGCTAAGTGTAGGTCGCATATGTGTGTGTCTGCATTGCTGGGCTAAGTGTGTGACTGTCGGGGGGGTGCTGAATCACAGTGTGGGCCGCCTATGTGTGTGCTTTGCTGGTCTAAGTGGTGATGTCTGGGGGTGGGAGGGGTGCTGAACTCAGAGTGGAGGCCGCCTGGTGTGTGTGTGGTTTGCTGGGCTACGTGTGTGACTGTCTGGGGGTGGGAGGGGTGCTGAACCCTCAGAGTGGAGGCCCGCCTGTGTTGTGTGTGCTTTTGCGTAGGTGTGAGTGTGGACTCTCCTGGCGGGGTGGGAGGGGTGCTGTCGTCAGAGTGGAGGCCGCCTATGTGTGTGCTGTGCTTTGCTGGGCTAAGTGTAGGCAAGCCTATGTGTGTTTGTGCATTGCTGGGGGTAAGTGTAGGTAGCCTATGTGTGGGTCTGCTTTGCTGGGGGTCAGCGGAAGGCCGCCTATGGGTGACCTTTTGCTGGGCTAAGTGTAGGTCGCCTATGTGTGTGTGTCTGCATTGCTGGGCTAAGTGTGTGACTGTCGGGCGGGGGAGGTGCTGACTCAACAGTGTGGGCCGCCTGTGTGTGTGCTTTGCTGGGGTAAAGGTGTGACTGTCTGGGGGGGTGGGAGGGTGCTGTCCTCAGACTGTAGGCCGCCTGTGTGTGTGTGTGCGTTGCTGGGCTAAGTGTGTGACTGTCGGGGGGTGTGGGAGGGTGCTGTCCACAGAGTGTAGGCCGCCTATGTGTGTGTGCTTTGTGGGCTAAGTGTGTGACTGTCTGGGGGTGGGAGGGGTGCTGAACTCAGAGTGGAGGCCGCTGTGTGTGTGTGCTTTGCTGGGGTAATGGTGTGACTGTCTGGGGGTGGGAGGGGTGCTGTCCACAGAGTGTAGGCCGCTATGTGTGTGTGCTTTGCTGGGCTAAGTGTGTGACTGTCTGGGGGGTGGGAGGGGGGTGCTGAACTCAGAGTGGAGGCCGCCTGTGTGTGTGTGCTTTGCTGGGGTAATGGTGTGACTGTCGGGGGGGTGGGAGGGGTGCTGTCCACAGAGTGTAGGCCGCCTGTGTGTGTGTGCTTTGTGGGTAATGGTGTGACTGTCTGGGGAGGGAGGGGTGCTGTCCACAGAGTGTAGGCCGCCTGTGTGTGTGCTTTGCTGGGCTAAGTGTGTGACTGTCTGGGGGTGGGAGGGGTGCTGTCCACAGAGTGTAGGCCGCCTGTGTGTGTGTGCTTTGCTGGGCTAAGTGTAGGCAGCCTATGTGTGGGTCTGCTTTGCTGGGGGTCAGCGAAGGCCGCCTATGGGTGACCTTTGCTGGGCTAAGTGTAGGTCGCCTATGTGTGTGTGTCTGCATTGCTGGGCCAAGTGTGTGACTGTCGGGGGGGTGCTGAACTCACAGTGTGGGCCGCCTGTGTGTGTGCTTTGCTGGGGTAATGGTGTGACTGTCTGGGGGGTGGGAGGGGTGCTGTCGTCAGAGTGGAGGCCGCCTGTGTGTGTGCGCTTCGCTGGGGTGAGTGTGTGACTCTCTGGGGGGGTGGGAGGGGTGCTGTCGTCAGAGTGGAGGCCGCCTATGTGTGTGCTTTGCTGGCTAAGTGTAGGCAGCTATGTGTGGGTCTGCTTTGCTGGGGGTCAGCGAAGGCCGCCTATGGGTGACCTTTGCTGGGCTAGAGTAGGTCGCCTATGTGTGTGTGTCTGCTTTGCTGGGGTAATGGTGTGACTGTCTGGGGGGTGGGAGGGGTGCTGTCGTCAGAGTGGAGGCGCCTGTGTGTGTGTGCTTTGCTGGGGTGAGTGTGTGACTGTCTGGGGGTGGGAGGGGTGCTGTCGTCAGAGTGGAGGCCGCCTGTGTGTGTGTGTGCGTTGCTGGGCTAAGTGTGTGACTGTCTGGGGGTGGGAGGGGTGCTGTCCACAGAGTGTAGGCCGCCTATGTGTGTGTGCTTTGCTGGGCTGAGTGTGTGATTGTCTGGGGGTGGGAGGGGTGCTGTGTCAGAGTGGAGGCCGCCTGTGTGTGTGCTTTGCTGGGGTAATGGTGTGACTGTCGGGGGGGGTGCTGTCATCTCAGTGTAGGCCGCCTATGTGTGTGCTTTAATGGCCTAAGTGTGTGACTGTCTGGGGGTGGGAGGGGGTGCTGAACTCAGAGTGGAGGCCGCCTGTGTGTGTGCTTTGCTGGGCTAAGTGTGTGACTGTCTGGGGGTGGAGGGGTGCTGTCGTCAGAGTGGAGGCCGCTGTGTGTGTGTGTGCTTTGCTGGGGTAATGGTGTGACTGTCGGGGGGGGTGCTGTCATCTCAGTGTAGGCCGCCTGTGTGTGTGCTTTGCTGGGGTAATGGTGTGACTGTCTGGGGGGTGGGAGGGGTGCTGTCGTCAGAGTGGAGGCGCCTGTGTGGTGCTTTGCTGGGGTGAGTGTGTGACTGTCTGGGGGTGGGAGGGTGCTGTCGTCAGAGTGGAGGCCGCCTATGTGTGTGCTTTGCTGGGCTAAGTGAGGCAGCCTATGTGTGTTTGTGTATTGCTGGGGGTAAGTGTAGGTAGCCTATGTGTGTGCTTTAATGGCCTAAGTGTGTGACTGTCTGGGGGTGGGAGGGGTGCTGAACTCAGAGTGGAGGCCGCCTGTGTGTGTGCTTTGCTGGGGTGAGTGTGTGACTGTCGGGGGGTGGGAGGGGTGCTGTCGTCAGAGTGGAGGCCGCCTATGTGTGTGTGCTTTGCTGGGCTAAGTGTAGGCAGCCTATGTGTGGGTCTGCTTTGCTGGGGGTCAGCGAAGGCCGCCTATGGGTGACCTTTGCTGGGCTAAGTGTAGGTCGCCCTAATGTGTGTGTGTCTGCATTGCTGGGCCCTAAGTGTGTGGACTGTCGGGGGGTGTGGGAGGGTGCTTGTCCACAGAGTGTAGGCCCCGCCTATGTGTGTGTTGCTCTTGCTCGGGTGAGTGTGTGACTGTCTGGGGGGTGGGAGGGGTGCTGTCGTCAGAGTGGACGGCCGCCTGTGTGTGTGTGCTCTTGCTGGGGTAATGGTGTGACTGTCGGGGGGGGGGTGCTGTCCTCTCAGTGCTAGGCCGCCTATGTGTGTGCTTTGCTGGGCTAAGTGGTGTGACTGTCTGGGGGTGGGAGGGGTGCTGAACTCAGAGTGGAGGCCGCCTGTGTGTGTGTGCTTTGCTGGGGCTGAAGTGTGTGACTGTCTGGGGGGTGGGAGGGGTGCTGAACTCAGAGTGGAGGCCGCCTGTGTGTGTGTGTGCTTTGCTGGGGTAATGTGTGTGACCTGTCTGGGGTGGGAGGGGTGCTGTCCACAGAGTGTAGGCCGCCTATGTGTGTGCTTTGCTGGGCTAAGTGTAGGCAGCCTATGTGTGTTTGTGTATTGCTGGGGGTAAGTGTAGGTAGCCTATGTGTGGGTCTGCTTTGCTGGGGGTCAGCGAAGGCCCGCCTATGGGTGACCTTTGCTGGGCTAAGTGTAGTCGCCTATGTGTGTGTGTCTGCATTGTGGGCTAAGTGTGTGACTGTCGGGGGGTTGTGGGAGGGTGCTGTCCACAGAGTGTAGGCGCCTATGTGTGTGTGCTTTGCTCGGGTGAGTGTGTGACTGTCTGGGGGGTGGGAGGGGTGCTGTCGTCAGAGTGGAGGCCGTGTGTGTGTGTGCTTTGCTGGGGTAATGGGTGTGACTGTCGGGGGGGGTGCTGTCATCTCAGTGTAGGCCGCCTATTGTGTGCTTTAATGGGCTAAGTGTAGGCAGCCTATGTGTGTTTGTGTATATGTGGGGGTAAGTGTAGGTAGCCTATGTGTGTGCTTTAATGGCCTAAGTGTGTGACTGTCTGGGGGTGGGAGGGGTGCTGTCGTCAGAGTGGAGGCCGCCTGTGTGTGTGTGTGCTTTGCTGGGTGAGTGTGTGACTGTCTGGGGGTGGGAGGGGTGCTGTCGTCAGAGTGGAGGCGCGTGTGCTGTGTGTGTGTGCGTTGCTGGGCTAAGTGTAGGCAGCCTATGTGGGTGCTTTGTGGGGGTCAGCGAAGGCGCCTATGGGTGACCTTTGCTGGGCTAAGTGTAGGTCGCATATGTGTGTGTGTCTGCATTGCTGGGCTAAGTGTGTGACTGTCGGGGGGGGTGCTGAACTCACAGTGGAGGCCGCTGTGTGTGTGTGCTTTGCTGGGGTGAGTGTGTGACTGTCGGGGGGGGGAGGGGTGCTGTCCACAGTGTAGGCCGCCTATGTGTGTGCTTTGCTGGGCTAAGTGTAGGCAGCCTATGTGTGTGCTTTAATGGCCTAAGTGTGTGACTGTCTGGGGGTGGGAGGGGTGCTGAACTCAGAGTGGAGGCCGCCTGTGTGTGTGTGCTTTGCTGGGGTGAGTGTGTGACTGTCGGGGGGTGGGAGGGGTGCTGTCCTCAGACTGTAGGCCGCCAGTGTGTGTGTGCGTTGCTGGGCTAAGTGTGTGACTGTCTGGGGGTGGGAGGGGTGCTGTCGTCAGAGTGGAGGCCGCCTGTGTGTGTGTGCTTTGCTGGGGTGAGTGTGTGACTGTCTGGGGGTGGGAGGGTGCTGAACTCAGAGTGGAGGCCGCCTGGTGTGTGTTTGCTGGGGTGAGAGTGTGACTGTCGGGGGGGGTGGGAGGGGTGCTGTCCACAGTGTGTAGGCCGCCTATGTGTGTGTGCTTTGCTGGGCTAAGTGTGTGACTGTCTGGGGGGTGGGAGGGGTGCTGAACTCAGAGTGGAGGCCGCCTGTGTGTGTGTGCGTTGCTGGGCTAAGTGTGTGACTGTCTGGGGGGTGGGAGGGGTGCTGTCCACAGAGTGTAGGGCCTGTGTGTGTGTGTGCTTTGCTGGGGTAATGGTGTGACTGTCTGGGGGTGGGAGGGGTGCTGTCCACAGAGTGTAGGCCGCCTACGTGTGTGTGCTCTGCTGGGGTAATGGTGTGGACTGTCTGGGGGGGGTGGGAGGGGTGCTGTCGTCAGAGTGGAGGGCCTATGTGTGTGCTTTGCTGGCTAAGTGTAGGCAGCCTATGTGTGGGTCTGCTTTGCTGGGGTCAGCGAAGGCCCCTATGGGTGACCTTTGCTGGGCTAAGTGTAGGTCGCATATGTGTGTGTGTCTGCATTGCTGGGCTAAGTGTGTGACTGTCGGGGGGGGTGCTGAACTCACAGTGTGGGCGCTGTGTGTGTGCTTTGCTGGGGTAATGGTGTGACTGTCTGGGGGGGTGGGAGGGTGCTGTCCTCAGACTGTAGGCCGCTGTGTGTGTGTGCGTTGCTGGGCTAAGTGTGTGACTGTCTGGGGGGTGGGAGGGGTGCTGTCCACAGAGTGTAGGCCGCCTGTGTGTGTGTGCGTTGCTGGGCTAAGTGTGTGACTGTTGGGGGTGGGAGGGGTGCTGTCCACAGAGTGTAGGCCGCCTATGTGTGTGTGCTTTGCTGGGCTAGTGTGTGACTGTCTGGGGGTGGGAGGGGTGCTGTCCACAGAGTGTAGGCCGCTGTGTGTGTGTGCGTTGCTGGGCTAAGTGTGTGACTGTCTGGGGGTGGGAGGGGTGCTGAACTCACAGTGTGGGCCGCTGTGTGTGTGCTTTGCTGGGGTAATGGTGTGACTGTCGGGGGGGTGGGAGGGTGCTGTCCTCACAGTGTGGGCCGCCTATGTGTGTGTGCTTTGCTGGGCTGAGTGTGTGACTGTCTGGGGTGGGAGGGGTGCTGAACTCAGAGTGGAGGCCGCCTGTGTGTGTGTGCTTTGCTGGGCTAAGTGTGTGACTGTCTGGGGGGTGGGAGGGGTGCTGTCGTCAGAGTGGAGGCCGCCTATGTGTGTGCTTTGCTGGGCTAAGTGTAGGCAGCCTATGTAGTGGTTTGTGTATTGCTGGGGGGTAAGTGTAGGTAGCCTATGTGTGTGCTTTAGATGGCCTAAGTCGTGTGATGATGGGGGTTGGGCGGGGTGTGACTTTCCGAGAGGGGCCGCCTAAGTGTGTTGCTTTGCCTGGGCTAGTGTAGGCAGCTATGTGGCTGTTTGTGTATTGTGGGGTAAGTGTACGTTAGCCTATGGTGTGGGTTGCTTTGCTGGGGGGTCAGCGAAGGCCGCCTCATCGGGTGACCTTTGCTGGTAAGTGTAGGCGCCGCATGTGTGGTGTGTGTCTGCATTGCGGGCTAGGAGTGTGTGACTGTCGGCGGGGTGTGGGCGGGTGCTGTCCACAGAGTGTAGGCGCCTATGTGTGTGAGCGATGCTGGGCGCTAAGTGTGTGACAGATGGGGGGTGGGAGGGGTTGTGCAGGGGTGCTGTGGTAGGCCGCCTGTGTGTGTGTGCGTTGCTGGGCTAAGTGTGTGACTGTCTGGGGGTGGGAGGGGTGCTGTCCACAGAGTGTAGGCCGCTATGTGTGTGTGCTTTGCTGGGCTAAGTGTGTGACTGTCTGGGGGTGGGAGGGGTGCTGTCGTCAGAGTGGAGGCCGCCTATGTGTGTGCTTTGCTGGGCTAAGTGTAGGCAGCCTATGTGTGTTTGTGTATTGCTGGGGGTAAGTGTAGGCAGCCTATGTGTGGGTCTGCTTTGCTGGGGGTCAGCGAAGGCCTATGGTGACCTTTGCTGGGCTAAGTGTAGGTCGCCTATGTGTGTGTGTCTGCATTGCTGGGCTAAGTGTGGACTGTCGGGGGGTGTGGGAGGGTGCTGTCACAGAGTGTAGGCCGCCTATGTGTGTGTGCTTTGCTGGGGTAATGGTGTGATGTCTGGGGGGTGGGAGGGGTGCTGTCCACGAGTGTAGGCCGCCTGTGTGTGTGTGCTTTGCTGGGGTAATGGTGTGACTGTCTGGGGGGTGGGAGGGGTGCTGAACTCAGAGTGGAGGCCGCCTGTGTGTGTGTGTGCTTTGCTGGGGTGAGTGTGTGACTGTCTGGGGGTGGGAGGGGTGCTGTCCACAGAGTGTAGGCCGCCTGTGTGTGTGTGCGTTGTGGGCTAAGTGTGTGACTGTCTGGGGGTGGGAGGGGTGCTGTGTCAGAGTGGAGGCGCCTGTGTGTGGCGCTTCGCTGGGTGAGTGTGTGACTCTCTGGGGGGGTGGGAGGGGTGCTGTCGTCAGTGGGAGGCCGTATGTGTGTGCTTTGCTGGGCTAAGTGTAGGCAGCTATGTGTGGGTGCTTTGTGGGGGTCAGCGAAGGCCGCCTATGGGTGACCTTTGCTGGGCTAAGTGTAGGTCGCCTATGTGTGTGTGTCTGCATTGCTGGGCTAAGTGTGTGACTGTCGGGGGGTGTGGGAGGGTGCTGTCCACAGAGTGTAGGCCGCTTTGTGTGTGTGTTTTGCTCGGTGAGTGTGTGACTGTCTGGGGGTGGGAGGGGTGCTGTCGTCAGAGTGGAGGCCGCCTGTGTGTGTGTGCTTTGCTGGTAATGGTGTGACTGTCGGGGGGGGTGCTGACTCAGAGTGGAGGCCGCTAGTGTGTGCATTGCTGGGCTGAGTGTGTGATGTCTGGGGTGGGAGGGGTGCTGAACTCAGAGTGGAGGCCGCCTGTGTGTGCTTTGCTGGGTTGTGTGTGACTGTCTGGGGGTGGGGGGTGCTGAACTCAGAGTGGAGGCGTGTGTGTGCTTTGCTGGGTGTGTGTGACTGTGGGGGGGGTGGGAGGGTGCTGTCCTCACAGTGTGGGCGCTATGTGTGTGCTTTGCTGGGCTGAGTGTGTGACTGTCGGGGGGTGGGAGGGTGCTGAACTCAGAGTGGAGGCCGCCGTGTGTGTGTGCTTTGCTGGGGTAATGGTGTGACTGTTGGGGGTGGGAGGGGTGCTGAACTCAGAGTGGAGGCGTGTGTGTGTGTGTGCTTTGCTGGGGTAATGGTGTGTGACTGTCTGGGGGGTGGGAGGGGTGCTGTCCACAGAGTGTAGGCCGCCTTCGTGTGTGCTTTGCTGGGTAAGTGTAGGCAGCTATGTGTGTTTGTGTATTGGGGGTAAGTGTAGGTAGCTATGTGTGGGTCTGCTTTGCTGGGGGTCAGCGAAGGCCGCCTTGGGTGACCTTTGCTGGGCTAAGTGTAGGTCGCCTATGTGTGTGGGTCTGCATTGCTGGGCTAAGTGTGTGACTGTCGGGGGGTGTGGGAGGGGTGCTGAACTCAGAGTGGAGGCCGCCTGTGTGTGCTTTGCTGGGGTGAGTGTGTGACTGTCGGGGGGGGTGGGAGGGTGCTGTCCTCACAGTGTAGGGCCTATGTGTGTGTGCTTTGTGGGCTAAGTGTGTGACTGTCTGGGGTGTGGGAGGGTGCTGAACTCAGAGTGGAGGCCGCTGTGTGTGTGTGCTTTGCTGGGGTAATGGTGTGACTGTCTGGGGGCTGGGAGGGGGGTGCTGTCGTCAGAGTGGAGGCCGCCTGTGTGTGTGCTTTGCTGGGGTAATGGTGTGACTGTCGGGGGGGGTGCTGTCATTCAGTGTAGGCCGCCTATGTGTGTGCTTTGCTGGGTGAGTCTGGGGGGTGGGAGGGTGCTGTCCTCATAGTGGGCCGCTGTGGGTGTGCTTTGCAGGGGTGAGTCTGGGGGGTGGGGAGGGTGCTGTCCTCAGAGTGTAGGCGCTGTGTGTGGTGCTTTGCTGGGCTAAGTGTGTGATGTCGGGGGGGTGCTGTCCTCACAGTGTAGGCCGCCTGTGTGTGTGTGCTTTGCTGGGCTAAGTGTAGGCAGCCTATGTGTTTGTGTATTGCTGGGGTAAGTGTGGTAGCCTATGTGTGTGCTTTAATGGCCTAAGTGTGTGACTGTCTGGGGGTGGGAGGGGTGCTGAACTCAGAGTGGAGGCCGCCTATGTGTGTGTGCTTTGCTGGGCTAAGTGTGTGTGACTGTCGGGGGTGTGGGAGGGTGCTGTCCACAGAGTGTAGGCCGCCTATGTGTGTGTGCGTTGCTGGGCTAAGTGTGTGACTGTCTGGGGGTGTGGGGGGTGCTGTCCACAGAGTGTAGGCCGCCTATGTGTGTGTGCTTGCTGGGTAAGTGTGTGACTGTCTGGGGGTGGGGAGGGTGCTGTCCACAGAGTGTAGGCCGCCTATGTGTGTGTGCGTTGCTGGGCTAAGTGTGTGACTGTTGGGGGTGGAGGGGTGTGTTGTCAGAGTGGAGGCGCCTATGTGTGTGTGCTTTGTGGGCTAAGTAGGCAGCTATGTGTGTTTGTGTATTGCTGGGGGTAAGTGTAGGCAGCCTATGGTGGGTCTGCTTTGCTGGGGGTCAGCGAAGGCCGCCTATGGGTGACCTTTGCTGGGCTAAGTGTAGGTCGCTATGTGTGTGTGTGTCTGCATTGCTGGGCTAAGTGTGTGACTGTGGGGGGTGTGGGAGGGTGCTGTCCACAGAGTGTAGGCCGCCTGTGTGTGTGTGCTTTGCTGGGGTAATGGTGTGACTGTCGGGGGGGGTGCTGTCATCTCAGTGTAGGCCGCCTATGTGTGTGCTTTGCTGGGGTGAGTGTGTGACTGTCTGGGGGTGGAGGGGTGCTGTCGTCAGATGGAGGCCGCCTGTGTGTGTGCTTTGCTGGGGTAATGGTGTGACTGTCGGGGGGGTGCTGTCATCTCAGTGTAGGCCGCCTATGTGTGTGCTTTAATGGCCTAAGTGTGTGACTGTCTGGGGGTGGGGGGTGTGAACTCAGAGTGGAGGCCGCCTGTGTGTGTGTGCTTTAATGGCCTAAGTGGTGACTGTCTGGGGGTGGGAGGGGTGCTGAACTCAGAGTGGAGGCGCCTGGTGTGTGTGTGCTTTGCTGGGGTGAGTGTGTGACTGTCTGGGGTGGGAGGGGGTGCTGTCCTCAGACTGTAGGCCGCCTGTGTGTGTGTGCGTTGCTGGGCTAAGTGTGTGACTGTCTGGGGGTGGGAGGGGTGCTGTCCACAGAGTGTAGGCCGCCTATGTGTTGTGCTTTGCTGGGCTAAGTGTGTGACTGTCTGGGGGTGGGAGGGGTGCTGACTCAGAGTGGAGGCCGCCTGTGTGTGTGTGCTTTGCTGGTGGTGTGTGTGTGACTGTCGGGGGGTGGGAGGGGTGCTGTCCTCAGACTGTAGGCCGCATGTGTGTGTGTGCGTTGCTGGGCTAAGTGTGTGACTGTCTGGGGGTGGGAGGGGTGCTGTCCACAGAGTGTAGGCCCGCTATGGTGTGTGCTTTGCTGGGTAAGTGTGTGACTGTCTGGGGGGGAGGGGGGTGCTGAACTCAGAGTGAGGCCGCCTATGTGTGTGTGCTTTGCTGGGCTAAGTGTGTGACTGTCGGGGGGTGGGAGGGGTGCTGTCCTCAGACTGTAGGCCGCCTGTGTGTGTGTGCTTTGCTGGGGTAATGGTGTGACTGTCGGGGGGGGTGCTGTCATCTCAGTGTAGGCCGCTATGTGTGTGTGCTTTGCTGGGGTAATGGTGTGACTGTCGGGGGGTTGGGAGGGGTGCTGTCGTCAGAGTGGAGGCCGCCTGTGTGTGTGCGCTTTGCTGGGGTAATGGTGTGACTGTCGGGGGGCTGCTGTCATCTCAGTGTAGGCCGCCTATGTGTGTGCTTTAATGGCCCTAAGTGTGTGACTGTCTGGGGGGTGGGAGGGTGCTGTCGTCAGAGTGGAGCCGCCTATGTGTGTGCTTTGCTGGGCTAAGTGTAGGCAGCCTATGTGTGTTTGTGCATTGCTGGGGTAAGTGTAGGTAGCCTATGTGTGGGTCTGCTTTGCTGGGGGTCAGCGAAGGCCGCCTATGGGTGACCTTTGCTGGGCTAAGTGTAGTCGCATATGTGTTGTGTCTGCATTGCTGGCTAAGTGTGTGACTGTCGGGGGGGGTGCTGAACTCACAGTGTGGGCCGCCTGTGTGTGTGCTTTGCTGGGGTAATGGTGTGACTGTCTGGGGGGGTGGGAGGGTGCTGTCCTCAGACTGTAGGCCGCCTTGGTGTGGTGTGGCGTTGGCTGGGCTAAGTGTGTGACTGTCTGGGGGGTGGGAGGGGTGCTGTCCACAGAGTGTAGGCCGCCTGTGTGTGTGCTTTGCTGGGGTAATGGTGTGACTGTCTGGGGGTGGGAGGGGCTGTCCACTAGTGGTAGGCCGCCTGTGTGTGTGTGCTTTGCTGGCGGTAATGGGGTGTCGGTGCTGGGTGGTGGGAGGGTGGCTGTCCACAGAGTGTGTAGGCCGCAGGTGTGTGTTGCTTGCTGGGGTATGGTGGTGTCTGTCGGGGGTGCTGAACTCAGAGGGTGGGGCGCCGCTATGTGTTGTGCGTTGCGGACGATGGTTAGGCAGCCTATGGCTGTGTTTGTGTATTGCTGGGGTAAGGTAGGGTAGCCTATGTGTGGTCTGCTTTGGGATGGGGGTCAGCGAAGGCCGCCTTTGGGGTGACCGTTGCTGGGCTAAGTGTAGTCTCGCCTATTGTGTGTGTGGTCTGCTGTGCTGGGCTAAGTGTGTGACTGCTGGGGGTGGGAGGGGTGCTGAACTCAGAGTGGAGGCCGCCTGTGTGGTGTGTGCTTTGGCGTGGGGTGATGTGTGACTGTCTAGGGTGGAGGGGTGCTGTCCTCAGACTGTAGCCGCCTGTGTGTGTGTGCGTTGCTGGGCTAAGTGTGTGACTGTCTGGGGTGGGAGGGGTGCTGTCCCACAGAGTGTAGGCCGCCTATGTGTGTGCTTTGCTGGGCTAAGTGTAGGCAGCCTATGTGTGTTTGTGCATTGCTGGGGGTAAGTGTAGGTAGCCTATGTGTGTGCTTTAATGGCCTAAGTGTGTGACTGTCTGGGGTGGGAGGGGTGCTGTCGTCAGAGTGGAGGGGCCGCCTGTGTGTGGTGCTTTGCGGGGTAATGGTGGACTGTCGGGGGGGGTGTGTCATCTCAGTGTAGGCCGCCTATGTGTGTGCTTTAATGGCCTAAGTGTGTGACTGTTGGGGTGGGAGGGGTGCTGAACTCAGAGTGGAGCCGCCTGTGTGTGTGTGCTTTGCTGGGCTAAGTGTAGGCAGCCTATGTGTTTGTATTGCTGGGGTAAGTGTAGGTAGCCTATGTGTGTGCTTTAATGGCCTAAGTGTGTGACTGTCTGGGGGTGGGAGGTGCTGAACTCAGAGTGGAGGCCGCCTATGTGTGTGTGCTTTGCTGGGCTAAGTGTGTGACTGTCTGGGGTGTGGGAGGGTGCTGTCCACAGAGTGTAGCCGCTATGTGTGTGGCGTTGCTGGGCTAAGTGTGTGACTGTCTGGGGGGTGGGAGGGGTGCTGTCGTCAGAGTGGAGGCCGTATGTGTGTGCTTTGCTGGGCTAAGTGTAGGCAGCTATGTGTGTTGTGTATTGCTGGGGTAAGTGTAGGTAGCCTGTGTGGGTGCTTTGCTGGGGTCAGCGAAGGCCGCCTATGGTGACCTTTGCTGGCTAAGTGTAGGTCGCATATGTTGTGTGTGTCTGCATGCTGGGCTAAGTGTGTGACTGTCGGGGGGGTGCTGAACTCACAGTGTGGCCGCCTATGTGTGTGCTTTGCTGGTCTAAGTGTGTGACGTTGGGGGTGGGAGGGGTGCTGAACTCAGAGTGGAGGCCGTGTGTGTGTGTGTGGTTTGCTGGGGGTAATGTGTGACTGTCTGGGGTGGAGGGTGCTGAACTCAGAGTGGAGGCCGCCTGTTGTGTGTGCTTTGCTGGGGTAATGGTGTGACTGTCGGGGGGGTGCTGAACTCAGAGTGTGGGCCGCCTATGTGTGTGCTTTGCTGGGCTAAGTGTAGCAGCCTATGTGTGTTTGTGTTGCTGGGGGTAAGTGTAGGTAGCCTATGTGTGGGTCTGCTTTGCTGGGGGTCAGCG
>JAOPHQ010006102.1:0-41601 GCA_030340625.1 Merluccius polli
GGGGGGGGGCGCGATTGTCTTCAGCCACTCCTCACACCTCCACCACACACACACCTGCGTCTCCTTCGTCCTCACCCTGGTGGCCAGGAGGTGAACTGCACCGAGGTGGATCCACCGCCTGATGCATGTGATGAAGGAGCAGGTAGGGTTTAGACAGTACAGAGACAGGTCATTAAGGAGCAGTTAGGGGTTAGACAGTACAGAGACATGTGATGAAGGAGCAGGTAGGGGTTAGACACATGTGATGAAGGAGCAGGTAGGGGTTAGACAGTACAGAGACATGTGATGAAGGAGCAGGTAGGGGTTAGCCACATGTGATGAAGGAGCAGGTAGGGGTTAGACAGTACAGATACATGTGATGAAGGAGCAGGTAGAGGTTAGACAGTGCAGATACATGTGATGAAGGAGCAGGTAGGGGTTAGACAGTACAGAGACATGTGATGAAGGAGCAGGTAGGGGTTAGCCACATGTGATGAAGGAGCAGGTAGGGGTTAGACAGTACAGATACATGTGATGAAGGAGCAGGTAGGGGTTAGACAGTACAGAGACATGTGATGAAGGAGCAGGTAGGGGTTAGCCACATGTGATGAAGGAGCAGGTAGAGTTTAGACAGTGCAGATACATGTGATGAAGGAGCAGGTAGGGGTTAGACAGTGCAGATACATGTGATGAAGGAGCAGGTAGGGGTTAGCCACATGTGATGAAGGAGCAGGTAGAGTTTAGACAGTACAGATACATGTGATGAAGGAGCAGGTAGAGGTTAGACAGTGCAGATACATGTGATGAAGGAGCAGGTAGGGGTTAGACAGTACAGAGACAGGTCATTAAGGAGCAGGTGGTTAGACAGTACAGAGACAGGTAATTAAGGAGCAGGTATGGTTAGGGTGCATCTTGCTGTAGAGGATGCTACAGGTTAGGTTGCAGACATTGGGGATCGAACCCAGTACCTTTCAGCTGGGAGTTGAACTCTCTTGCCACTACAGTACACACACACACACACACACACGGACTGTTGAAGTCATTATTATAATGTATTCATGTGTGTATTATTAATATATACATACATCCATGGTAGTAGTTACTTTAATTGTCCTTCTCATTAATAGCTCTCTCTCTCTCCCCCCCCCCCTCCTCTCTCTCTCTCTCTCCCCCCCCCCCCCCCCCCCTTCTCTCTCTCTCTCTCTCTCTCTCTCTCTCTACTTAAACAAAACCAAGTGTGTTAGAAAGTGAACTACAGAAGGGTCAATCTACGGCAATTACATTTTTGAAAAGATGTAATAAAGAAATTCAATATAAAAAAATATATATATTTATTATCTATTTTTGGTAATGTAAATATTTATTAAAAATCAACAAAACATTTTCAAAACTGTAATTGCCGTAGATTGGCCCTCATGTAGTTCACTTTCTAACACACTTGGTTTTGTTCACGTGGGCCCTATAGAGCGTAACAGTGACCGCCCCTTTTTAACAGCTCCGGTGCCGGAAGTAAATTTCCCATGCATTTATCTCGTCCACTTTTCGTAAAATCCTTATAAAAAGAGTATTAAGCCTTTAACCAAGCCGATCGTTCGTTGTGGTAGTCGTGACCATATTATGTTTGATTCGGGCATAAAAAGAATTTGGAAAACGGAAGAAAAGCCAAAGGTACTTTATTTTGTTGACCGAGTGAGGAACTACTCATCCCGAATCAAACATAATATGGTCACGACTACCATAACGAACGATTGGCTTGGTTCAAGTCTTAATACTCTTTTTATAAGGATTATACGAAAAGTGGACGAGATAAATGCATGGGAAATTTACTTCCGGCACCGGAGCTGTTAAAAAGGGGCGGTCACTGTTACGCTCTATATACAGGAAGCTGTTGCATTTTTAAAAACATTTTTTCAGACGGTCCCTTACATTCCCTCAACGGAAAGTCCGCCGACGGCTCCTTGTAACACGGAGGACATAAAGGTAGGATTCCTACTATATCTACACTTTACTGTCTGTTGTTCTTCATATACCATCTCTAGCTCCTCATATTAAAGTACTAACATCACTAACACTACCAACATTATTAACATGTTAAGAAACTTAAACCTCCTTAATCCACTGAACTACAAAATGGCTGACTTCCTCATCCGTGTCGCACTCGCGTTCAACTCTTTTGGAGATTTTAACGCAAACACGATAAACATTAAGGACAGTATTTCATATTTATTTCAATAAAAACCACGACCAGGTTTGGTGTGTGTTTGTGTGTGTGTGTGTGTGTGTGTGTGTGTGTGTGTGTGTGTGTGTGTGTTTTACTTTCACTTTCGCTTTCCCAGCCTCCTTTCAACGTGTAAATAAATGTAGTGTTGAGCAGACTGTGACCATCTCATATTCTTCATAAACTATCTCTATCTGGACATTAGAGGCCTTATATTAGCACAAGGACTCCAACATTCAGCTGATTTCTCTTGTTTTAAACCACTAAACGTTGACTTTCTGACTCTTTATCCCTTTCAACTCTTTTACGTCCGTTAGTTTCCAACCTTTTAGAAATGCTATTGAAAGGGTTTCTGTAGTAGAGATGTGAACTGTGTCTTTTGGAGATCCCAGAGCCACATTATTATGATTATGATTATTAATAATATTAATATTACTAATATTATTGTTATTATTAATTCAAAAACAATAATACAAATTTTAAGAATTATTATTATTATTAGTAGTAGTAGTAGTAGTAGTAGTATATTATTATAGCCGTCCTGTTATTGCCAGGAAGCACTTTACTCTATACAGCTGTGTGTGTGTGTGTGTGTGTGTGTGTGTGTGTGTGTGTGTGTGTGTGTGTGTGTGCGTGTGTGTGTTGATTATGTCCCCCCACTATAGTGTTTGTGTCCAGGTGTCCAGTCTACTATGGATGAGGAGACAGAGGAGGGGGGTCCTCCCTCTAAAACCACTCTGTCTGGGGAACATGGCCGCCACAGCAGAGCTAAGAGGTAAGAAGAGGATCTCTAACTGTCAGTGACTGTTGTCCATCTCAGAGCTCAGCAGTGATATATCATCACACCATCATTAGTCTGAGTAAAAGCTGTGTGTGTGTTGTGTTGAAGCCCAGAGCAGCAGGAGAGAGCAGACTCCCCTGGACCCTGCTGTGTCTCCATGAAGAGTGACCAGTCTATGGATCATCATGTTCAGTTTAAAGATGGAAATCAGTCTACTCAGAAGAGGTAAGGATTTGTTAGAGATGATAAAATACAATAGTTGAATATCCTCTCTCTATACTATCTATCTATGATTAAACCAACTGACCACAAAGGTGTTTTAATTAAATACTTTCCCAGAAAGCGACATGATATAAACATACCCGGCACGGGGGGGTTATTGTACCAATGTGTCCAAATGGGCAAAATTCATTTCATTATAATAAACATTCAATTAATTTGCGATTCAAATGAAATGAATGAGAGACCGTCGCTCCGGACATATATATCCGTTTCAGGCTTTGTTTTTGTATAATGAATGACTTTTCAGTTGCCTCTCCGCTGCCTGCGTGAGCAGCATGTGTGTGTGTGGCGTTCCCTCTCTGCTGGGTTGTCCACAGGCAGCGTTTCTGCTGCTGCGTGGCTCTGCCAGCCCTATCTTTCTACAGAGTTAATGTCCTTAAATAATGCAATGTTTCATTTCATTATAAATGTAATTTATATTTATTTTCAACCGGAAAAGGTTAAGAAGCTTATAAAAGATAACTAACAATATAATAATATAAATAAATGAATACAAAATAAACAGCAATCCCTCTTCACTTGTCCTGGCTCAGTTTAAAAGCCATTTCCAGGGGTGGCTTCAGGTCTCTGGTCTATGGAAGAGCTCATCTAAAAGTCAAATCTCTAGATGAGACGCGCGTCTCACGCGGGCTGTGGCTGCTCTAACTGGTTAACATGGGATGGTCCTCGCGACTCATTTCCCTGACGTTTCAACGGACGTTTTGTGAACGACTAGTCGACTCGTCTAAAAGTAAGAAACACTCAGAAAAGAGTCAAAATGGTGCAGATTTGAATCTATAAGGCCAAACATTGTCTGGAAAAATATTGGCTGTATGATAACCCAATATTTAACCTTTTTAAATGCTTCACTACGTTTTTCAATAAACAAATGTGCTGGAAGTGAAAAGGGTGACATTTGACGACGTGCATCATTGCAGTCGTGTCTCATGTAGTGAATGTGTTGCTCATCGTACCAGTTGACCTGTTAGGTGGGGGGGGACAGTTAGGAGTTGTCAGCGTTGGGTGTTTAAATCTAAATAATCATCCGAAATAAAACTTCATCTGTCAAGAGACGTGATAACAATGATCACGGTACCTTTTTCTCCTCTCAGTCATTTTATCGATCCTTTGTTGAGCAGCCGTTTGCTCAAACTCAGTAGGCCTAAATAAAGTTAAGACATAAGTAGTAAATATAACCTGCAGATCATGGTTACTTTACTGTTAACACATAAGTAGTAAATATAACCTGCAGATCATGGTTACTTTACTGTTAACACATAAGTAGTTAATATAACCTGCAGATCATGGTTACTTTACTGTGAACACATAAGTAGTAAATATAACCTGCAGATCATGGTTACTTTACTGTTACCACATAAGTAGTAAATATAACCTGCAGATCATGGTTACTTTACTGTTAACACATAAGTAGTAAATATAACCTGCAGATCATGGTTACTTTACTGTTAACACATAAGTAGTAAATATAACCTGCAGATCATGGTTACTTTACTGTTAACACATAAGTAGTAAATATAACCTGCAGATCATGGTTACTTTACTGTTAACACATAAGTAGTAAATATAACCTGCAGATCATGGTTACTTTACTGTTAACACATAAGAATGTGAATTGTGAACCATATTAAATGGAATCATTAAATTATTGATGATATGTTTTTGGAAACTACACGTTGAAATGCTTTTCTCAGAGGGAGAAAAAAGCGTTTAATTGACGACTATTTCTGGTGCCAACTACCAAGCGCAGCAACGACTAGTCGTTTAGTCGACTAGTCGCGCACATCCCTACTGTTAACATGGGCGCCCAAATGAAAAGGAAGAGGTAACGCCACGCTCAACTGTCTGTGACTGTTGTCCATCTCAGAGCTCAGCAGTGATATATCATCACACCATCATTAGTCTGAGTAAAAGCTGTGTGTGTGTTGTGTTGAAGCCCAGAGCAGCAGGAGAGAGCAGACTCCCCTGGACCCAGCTGTGTCTCCATGAAGAGTGACCGGTCTATGGATAAACCTGTTCAGTTTAAAGATGGAAATCAGTCTATTGAGAAGAGGTAAGGATTTGAGATGATAAAAATACAATAGTTGAATATCCTCTCTCTATATTATCTATCTATGTTATACCTGGTCACACAGGTGTGATAAATTAAATACTTTCCCATAAAGCGACATTATATAAATATATATTATCAATACAAACTAAAATATTGCCACTTCTACAATTGGAAACTTAACATGCTGATCACCGGGCTTTCACCACAAAATAAATAATGAACCGAACCCACACACACACAAAAACCACTATCAGCTTACTACCCTAACACACACACACACACACACACACACACACACACACACACACACACACACACACACACACACACACACACACACACACACACACACACACACACACACACACAGGTTCAGAAGGCTGTTATCAACCCTTTCTGTCAGTAGTTTATAAAAACACATAAGGGTTCATGGGTAACCAGACAGTAATCCTGGTCTTTCATTAGTAAGGGTGAACTCATAGTACTAACAACTAAGTTACAGTCTCATTTTTAGATTTGCAAACGTGTGCCATACCTCTGTATTCCTTGCCCTCGTCATTAAGGGGCTCCACTAGGGCTCCCCCTACTGGCTCACTGAAATAATGGCCCACTGATAGAAATGGTTGATAACAGCCTTCTGAACCTACCAGTAGGTTTAGTAGGCCCCTACTAGCCCATATAAATGGGACTGATATGTGCTGATAACGTCTATTGAATAGACTGACAAGTCAAATCGGGTGCTAACACACACACACACACACACACACACACACACACACACACACACTGCTATCGGCTATCCAGTCATCGGTCCGAGTCTGACTCTGTTACTGCAGAGCTTCAGTGTAGCCTACAAGTTTCTGAAGACACACGGCTGCCATAGTGTGAGAGTCGGCCGACTTCTAGTGTTGATGAAAATGCACAGCAGGACTAGTGCTGTTCAGCTATTGTGGGAGACAATCGCCATAAAAGGAAATTATTATTATTATAATTATCATTATTAAAACACTTCTAAAGCCATTAACCTCCCACTTGCCACAACCTCTTATTTCTATGGCCACAACTGACTAGTGGGAGCGTCACCATGGAAACAATATCCTGGGGTGAACCCTAGAACATTTAATAAATGTGTGTGCGCGCGTGTGTGTGTGTGTGTGTGTGTGTGTGTGATCTCCACAGACAACACCAGGAGAGGTCAAAGGTTACCAGTGCTCAGTCTGTACAGCAGTATCCAACAGAGTTGATCAAGGTGTGTAAATGTCCAACAAGACATTTGACTCCAGCTCTACATGAACATTAGAAAGCATCTCTTGTGGTGCTGATGGTCTCCAGGCTTCCCTCTTTAGACCAGCGGGACGTGAATCTAGGACAGATGCTTCTGATGTCCTCAGTGAGTTCAGAGTCAAGTTCTCATTGATGTTTGTTCTGCTCCAGAGGGCTGAGGAGGACGCACACGCTTTTCTAGACAAGGAGCTGAAGAAGCTCTGGAGGGGTCACTTCCCAGATTACCCACAATGCTCAGAGAGTCAGAGGGAGGATGAGGAGGAGGTGGAGGATGGTGAGGAAGAGGAGCAGAGGAGACACGCCATAGAGGGAGTGGTAGACATCACAGTGCTCTGCATGATGCAGTTGAAGCAGAAGGAGCTGGCCGACTCTCTGCAGAGCAGTAAGAGACTTTTATTTTGAAAACACAACATTAACGGACTCGTCTTTTGAAACAGAGCAGTATAAGATTGTTGAACTATGTATTTCACTGCTTATCATTATTTTCACCGCTATAACATCCTGATGAGTACATGTAATGGAGTTGGAACACATTCAACAGAAACTATTGACATTATCCCCACTGACATTAACATCCTGACTGATGACTTCTGTTGTTTCTTTATTCAGAACATGTTGCTGTGAAGTGCCAACAAAAACTCAAGTCTCATCTGAAGGAGAAGACCCAGCGTGTGTTTGAAGGAGTCTCTAAAGCAGGACAGCCTACACCTCTGAATGAGATCTACACAGAGATCTTTATCATAGAGGGAGGCAGTGGAGACGTCAACAAGGAACATGAGGTCAGACTGATTGAAACAGCTTCCAGGAAACCAGCCAAGGAGGAAACACCAATCAAATGTGAAGACATCTTGAAACCCTTACCTGGACAAGATCAACCAATCAGAACAATAATGACAACAGGAGTGGCTGGCATTGGTAAAACCATCTTAACACACAAGTTCACTCTGGACTGGGCTGAAGGCAAAGCCAACCAGGACATACACTTCACTTTTGCCTTCACTTTCAGAGAGCTGAATTTACTGAAAGGGAAAGAGTTCAGCTTGGTGGGACTTCTTCATCACTTCTTTATTGAAACCAAAGAAGCAGGACTCTGCAGATACGACCGGTTCCAAGTTGTCTTCATCTTGGATGGTCTGGATGAGTGTCGACTTCCTCTGGACTTCCAGAAGAACCCGATCTGGACTGATGTCACAGCGCCGACCTCAGTGGACGTGCTGCTGACAAACCTCATCAGGGGCGACCTGCTTCCCTCCGCCCGCATCTGGATAACCACACGCCCTGCGGCAGCCGATCAGATCCCTGCTGAGTGTGTTGGCATGGTGACAGAGGTGAGAGGGTTCACCGACCCACAGAAGGAGGAGTACTTCAGGAAGAGATTCAGAGAGGAAACGCTGGCCAGCAACATCATCTCCCACGTCAAGAAATCACGAAGCCTCCACATCATGTGTCACATCCCACTCATCTGTTGGATCACTGGTAAAGTTCTGCAGGACTTCTTCACAACATACCAGGAAGGAGAAGAGATACCCAAGACCGTGACTCAGATGTACATCCACTTCCTGAGGGTTCAGTCCATACAGGGGGACAGGAAGTATCAGGGGAGAGCTGACACAGATCCACACTGGAGTTCAAAGAGCAAGGAGATCATTGTTTCTCTGGGAAAACTGGCTTTTAACCAGCTGGAGAAAGGCAACCTGATCTTCTACGAGGCCGACCTGAAGGAGTGTGGCATCAATATCAGAGCCGCCTCAATGTACTCAGGAGTGTTCACCCAGATCTTTAAAGAGGAGTGTGGGCTGTACCAGGTCAAGGTGTTCTGCTTTGTCCATCTGAGCATCCAGGAGTTTCTGGCTGCCCTTCATGTCTTTCTGTCCTTCAGAAACACTGGTGTCAATCTGCTCTCAGAAGAACAACCAACCTCCGGGGAAGATGAACTCCTCCTCTACCAGAGTGCTGTGGACAAGGCCTTACTGAGTGAGAACGGACACCTGGACTTGTTCCTCCGCTTCCTCCTGGGCCTCTCTCTGGAGACCAATCAGATTCTCCTAAGAGGCCTACTGGGACAGACAGGCAGTAGCTCACAGACCAATCAGAGCACAGTCGGCTACATCAAGAAGAAGATAGGTGAAGATATCTCTCCTGAGAGAAGCATCAATCTGTTCCACTGTCTGAATGAGCTGAACGACCGTTCTCTAGTGGAGGAGATCCAACAGTACCTGACATCAGGAAGTCTCTCCACAGCATCTCTCTCCCCTGCTCAGTGGTCAGCTCTGGTCTTCATCTTACTGTCATCAGAAGAGGAGCTGGACGTGTTTGACCTGAATAAATACTCTGATTCAGAGGAGGCTCTTCTGAGGCTGCTGCCAGTGGTCAAAGCCTCCAAAACATATCTGTAGGTTCACTAACAACATGTACTACAGTACACATAAGATAATATACATATTACTACAATATAAGTTAAAATAACATACAAAACATCTCTGTATGTTCACTATGTAAAGGATAATCCACAACGTGGAGGCAAACCCCCCTCCGCTTCGGGTTGGGGGGGTTCTTAGGGTTTGCCTTATTGTGCATTATTTTTCAATACATACACACCTCTTCATGGATTATCCAGCGTACACCATGGCCACTTGGGAATCATTAAAAATATAAGGCTGTGGATTCATATTTTGGGGTAATTCTCTATCAAAAGTTATTTCCTCAAACTACTTTGTGTGTTACTGTAAACAAATGGCATATATATGGATCTGACTAATGCCTGGGTCTGACTAATGTCTGATGTCAGTTAACATGAGATTCATAAGGAATGCAGACGTTACCTTATTACTCCAGTAAATAGAGATGATCTTGGTAATGACATGGCAACGTTACCTTATTACTCCAGTAAATAGAGATGATCTTAGTAACGACATGGCAACGTTACCTTATTACTCCAGTAAATAGAGATGATCTTAGTAACGACATGGTAACGTTACCTTATTACTCCAGTAAATACAGATAATCTTAGTAACGACATGGCAACGTTACCTTATTACTCCAGTAAATAGAGATGATCTTGGTAATGACATTGTAACACATGTCTACAGTACATGGGCTAAGGTGACTATCATGTACTTTTAAGGTTAGGCCAAAATCAGAAGAAATAGTTTCGCTCAAGGAGGATTTAAATGACGTGGACCACAGTTTAGAAGAGTAACAAAATGATTCTTTATTGGCAGGAAAGCCACTCTTAATACCGACACTGAATCTGTTCAGCTATGACTGGATTAGTATTTTTCTCTATGTATCAAAAACCCAGCAAATTCAACCTGTAAACCTGTAATTTACCCTTTAACAACTTCAGTTGTAACCAACAGCATAAACAAATTTACAACTCACAAAAATGTTGTTTAAAGTGCAAATGAAATAGAAAAATATTGTTCAAAGTACAAATGAAATAATGGAAATATGGTTCAAAGTGCAACAAAATAATGGGCCCAAAATAATAAACAAACAAAGTCCAATAAAGTCCAAAAAATAGTCAAATGTCAAATTTAGTCAGTGTTCACAGTGTGTGTATTAGTCCTTTAATGTATGGTGGTGCAATTGTTCATGTAATTGTTCATCTACCCGGGTAGTGTGATTTTTGTGTCTTATCTGTATGATGTGATAGATGCTTTCTCCAGATAAACGATGAGCTGTTCCGACGTCACACCCTCCACGCATGTAAGCCGGTGTCCTGCTCCACGTTCCTCGGGTTTGGGCTCTGGCTCGCCATCAGAATCGTTTCATACACCAAAATAAAAACCAACCGGAGTTTTTCCTCGACAAAAACACAACAACACGGTAATGTCCGGTACTCCAAAAAACCTCCTCACGGTTGTGGATACCTCACGGATCAATAACTCAAGACAAAATAAAGTTTTAACCACTTTTAGTCTAGTTATCAACATTAGCAAGCTCTCTTCTCGGCTAGTGTGTCTGTCCTCATCGGCATCAGTGAAGGAAAAAAAAAAACAAGCAGGGGATACAAGGAACTACGAGCGTGAGCGGCGCTTGCATGTGTGGAATACGCACCCTGCTGGTGAAATAAAGGAACTACATCTACAAAACTCAATCAGACTGTATAGCTCAACATGGTTAAACTAGAAATATTGGGGATTACACTGTGTGTGTAACTAAAGGGTGTTACATCCTCCCCCCCTGAATCAGCGTGCGTCCCTGCATGCTTAACCTTACACATGTAACGTCTGACCAACCTTAGGTGCAGAAGTAAAGTCAAAAGCTTGCATGACAACTTGATCTAAACTGTTCAGAATAGAGTGCATAACAAAGGCTAAGGGGTTACCTAGTGATTTGTATGTCAGTCTATCAGGTTCAGCTCTTTGTCTTGTTGACCTTCTGACCTCGGAACTCCCAATTTCCTCTTGAACAGGATTATCTTCACTCACACTCAACTCATTTCCATCCTTTTCCTCCACTCTGGATTCCTCTCTCGTCGCCAGGTACGTTTTGTCCTCACCTTTTTCCTCTTCCACGTTTCCATCATTGATCTCATGTGCGTTTCCTTCCACAGATTGATCTTGGACTGATTCACTTTCGACTGCTGGAGCATCCTCAACAGGTAAGTCTTTTTCCACAGGTAAGTTTTCCTCCTCTTCCTCAGGTGTACTCACTTCCTGGTTTTCCATGGGATGAAACGCATCAGCTTCCGGGTTTAGACTGGACACTTCAGAGTTCAGTTCATCCTCATTGTTCACTTCAGTCAAGTCAACTCTTGAATGAGGGATTTCACGAACAATGGTTATCGTTGGGAATGTGACATCCTCTTTAGCAGTTTGCTGGTAATAGTAATCTATTTCCTCTTCATTTTCCCATGACTGCTCTGGTTCAGTGGCCTCTTGAGGGATTTCGCTTGCCTGGGGAGTTGGAGTTTTACCCCTCTTTTCTGTGTCTTGCCTCAACTCATCTTGAATAGAGGAAGCTAGGAATCCACAGGGTAGCAACAAGTCTCTATGAAGTGTCCGCTCTGGGCCTTCAGAGTTCACTGGAGCAACAACATAGACTGGAGAACCATCGATGTGCTTGATAACTTTGTAGACTGTGCTACTCCATCGGTCTGCTATCTTGTGCTTACCTCTGAAAGAGACATTTTTGACAAGGACACGGTCTCCTTCCTCAAGGGTGGACTCTCTGACTTTGAGGTCATATCTCTGCTTGTTTCGCTGAGCAGTTTTTTCACTGTGCTCAATGGCAAGCTTGTAGTTTTCTTGCAGGTTTTCTCTTATTTTTTTCACATAGTCTGCATGAGTAACTTTCTTGCGTCCTTCTGGATTGAGTCCGAATGCCACGTCGATGGGAAGATTTGGCTGTCTCCCAAACATTAACTGGTAAGGAGAAAATCCAGTGGTGTCATTTTTGGTTGTGTTGTATGCATGAACCAGAGGCTGAACATGATCACGCCAGTTGACTTTGTCCTCTTCTTGGAGAGTTCCTAACATCTCCAGGAGTGTCCTATTGAACCTCTCGACGGGGTTACCGCGAGGGTGATATGGAGTTGTCCTTGTTTTCTTTATACCCAACAGCTGACAAAGGTCTTTGATAAGGACAGACTCGAAATCCCGACCTTGGTCGCTGTGAAGACGTTCGGGTAGACCATAATGAACAAAGAAACTGTTCCATAATGTCTTGGCTACTGTCTTGGCTCTCTGATCAGCTGTGGGAACAGCGACCGCGTACTTGGTGAAGTGGTCGGTTATGACCAAGATGTTCTTTGTTCCGCGTCCATCAGGTTCCAAAGACAAGTAGTCCATGCATACAAGTTCAAGTGGTCGACTTGTTTGAATGTTCACAAGGCGAGCGCTTTTCTCAGCCTTGGCCTTCTCAACATCCATAAACATTCTTGGCCAATAGAAACGTGTGCGGACAAGGTCCAACGTCCTATCCATTCCCATGTGACCAACTGAGTCATGGAGACCTTCGAGTGCCATCTCTCTGAATTTTGCGGGTAGAACTAACTGATAGAAACGTTCACCCTGGTTCATGCGTTTCCTGTACAAGACGCCATTGTCAAGCACAAGTTGGTCAAACACTCGAAGCATGAGTTGAACTTCTCGATCCTCTTGACGACGAACACGGTAAGTGAGACGTTTCCCCATATTGACAAGGTCAATGGTTCTGCTGATCTGAGGATCGTTTCTTTGTTCTGCAGCCCAGTCCTGCTGCGACATCCGCGGTAGAGTGCTGGATCCAGGCAATAGGTCAGCCTGAGAGAACTCAGCTGGAATAGCACTAACATCAACGGCGAGACACTCTACTGAAACAGGTGAGTGGCTGCTCTCTTCATCATTTGAAAAACAATATAGCTCGTGTCTCTGACAGATAGCTTTGAAAGCTTCTTTGGGGAAACTTGACTCACTCCCTTCATCCACGAACCTTGAAATGAACTGTTTCACTCGGTCGTCCTCAACTTGAGTGCTTTGATCGGCTCCAGCTTGATCATGTGGACGTCTGGATAAACCGTCGGCATCGGCGTTTCTTTTGCCAGCTCTATACTGTATGTTGAAGTTGAAATTGGACAGGGCCGCGAGCCACCTGTGTCCTGCAGCGTCGAGTTTGGCTGATGTCAAAACATAGGTCAGAGGATTGTTGTCCGTCATGACCGTGAACTCTGCACCGTAAAGGTAATCAAAAAATTTGTCCGTGACAGCCCATTTAAGTGCTAAAAATTCAAGTTTGTGGGTGGGGTAACGCCGCTCACAGTTTGACAAGCCTCGACTTGCATAAGCAATTACCCTCATCTCACCGTCTTGCTCCTGATACAGAGCTGCTCCGAGCCCATGCAGGCTGGCGTCAGTGTGCAAGACGTATGGCTTCCTGGGGTTGGCGAAGCCAAGGATCGGAGCAGTCGTCAACTTTCCGATGAGTGCTTTGAATGCATCCTCACAATCTGAGGTCCATCGCTCATTGAAGGGTCGTTTCAGGTCAGAGTTTGAGAAGAACTTTGAACTTTTGGACTTCTTCCGCGGAGGAAGGTAACCAGCAGTCAAGGCGTTAAGAGGTTTGGCAATTTTTGAATAATCTTTGACGAACCTCCTATAATATCCAGTGAACCCTAAAAAGGATTTCAACTCACTGATATTGGTTGGACGGGGCCAGGTCGTCAGAGGGGCAATTTTCCCTGGGTCAGTCTCCACTCCATTTTCTGAGACAACATGGCCTAAATATTTGACTGACTTTTTGAAAAAGTGGCACTTTTCAGGTGATAACTTGAGGCCAAATTCCTTGAGCCTGTGTAAGACTTGCATGAGACGGCGTTCATGTTCCTCAAGTGTGTCAGCGAACACAATGAGGTCATCGAGGAACACTAAGACTTCCTTGAGGTTGAGAGAGCCCATGCATTTCTCCATGACTCGCTGGAAAGTTGAGGGTGCGTTCGTGACTCCTTGGGGCAATCTGTTAAATTCCCAGAAGCCCATGGGTGTAACAAAAGCCGTCTTGTACTTGTCCTCTTCGTCTACCTCCACCTGATAGTAGCCCGATTTCAAATCCATGACGGAAAACCATTTGGACCCTGTTAGAGCGGCAAAGGTTTCTTCTATGTTGGGTAAGGCGTACGCATCCTTTATGGTCTGATTGTTCAACTTTCGGTAGTCGACGCATAAGCGGATGGCACCGTTCTTTTTCTTTACCACAACTATAGGTGAGGCAAAAGGGCTTTCTGATTCTCTTATAACGCCAGCATCCAAAAGTTCTTTGAGATGAAGCCTCACAGCTTCATAATCTGACGGGTGAATTGGCCTCGCTCTCTGCTTAAATGGTGTTGGATCAGAGAGACGGATCTTGTGTTTGACTGCAGTGGTATGACCATAGTCAAGGTCACCGCTTGCAAAGACTTCAGGGATGGAGTTCAGATTTTTCGTGATCCTCTCTTTCCATTCCTCCGAAAGCGAAGAATCAGCAAAGTCAAAAGTTATGGTATCGGTGTGGTTGGTGGAACCCACAGTTGTTCTTTCAGCTGCACTGCTGAGGGGTTGTGACACCTGATCCTCTTCAACTTTGTCTGATGAGGTGGATAGAGGAGAGAGAGAGTGGGGGATGGAGAGCTCTGCTACGCTATGGTTTGGGGGAACTGTTATGTTGTGTGCCGTCTCGTTCTTAAGCAAAATGGGGACTTTGAAGCATGTTTGCTGAGGGCTCGACATAACATAACTACAAAAAGACAAACCACTAGGTAGACTAGACTGAGTGGATGGCTCTACTAAGAGCGGGCCTCCCTTGTGGGTGGGTACCCTTCTTACATAACCACTCAAAACCCTCTTTTCGCCAGGTGGGATCACAATGGCTTTCTTACACTGTAGCTTTACTTTTCCCACCATGTCAGTGTTTTGTTTGGTGTGACATGTGCTGTAAATGTTCCGAATCAGGGGGATGTTGGTGCCTAAAAGAGCAGGACATTCTGCACTGGACCTACAATCTGGGACAACGAGAGCTAGCGTGCTAACAAGCTCAGCTTTACCTGTGATGTTCTCTGGAAACTGTATGCTAACCTCTACGTAACCCAGGTAAGGTACATTTTGACCTCCTGCGCCCTCCACTTCAAGGATGTCTCTAAGGGGCAGAATAGGTAGAGAAGACAGGTAAGTATCATGAAATGACTTTGAAATGGTTGTAACCTGTGAACCAGAGTCAATGATTGCTTGGCACTGCACTGTTTCAATGTTAACTACAGCAACAGATCTTGGGCCTACTAAACCATTAAGGAGCTCATCCTCAGAGGTTTGTATGTGTTGACATGTAGCTTTCGTTTCATTGTGTTTTATCTTGGGACTCTCAACTCTCTCTTTGGCTCCAGTAGGTCCCTTTACTGGTAGCCCGTCCAGTTTAAAGGTAAGTGCTGTTTAGCTTTCCACTCATCTTGTCTTGCTTTTAATTCTTTGTATTTTCTGTCCACAGCAGCTTTGTCGATGGAGTTTTCACACACCTTGGCTATGTGGCCGTCTTCGCCACATCTGAAACAGAACCAGGCTCTAGGCTGGGGCTTGTGTGTTACCTGATGAGCTTGTGCCTCGGCTCTGGGTGTGGGCAGGTTTGGTTTGTCTACTAACATTGTTTCATTTTTCTTCTGTTTCTTAGGTTTCTTGGTGCTGAGCTGCAGTTTCAGTTCAGCGAGCTGCTGCTTTAAACTTTCTGTCTCAGCGACGTATGCCTGGAGAACACTTGGACTTGGATCAGTGTAAGGAGACATGTCAGGCACAGAATGCACATTTGCATTGACTTTTGGTTTTGAAACTCCAAAGTGATGGTGCATTCGATCCAACTTGGTTGCCCTTCTATCCTCTTCTGTTCTTAGATGTAAAAGTAGCTCTGCAAAGTCAAGGTGTTTCTCAGGTTTCAGTTCTAACTGCATGATGAGATTGTGATCCCAACAGCCGCGTTTGAATTGTTTCAGCAGGTGATGGCTTGCTGCTGACTGACTGACTCCATTTCTCTTCACAGCGGTGTTGAGGAGTACCTGAAGCCTCTGTAGATACTCTGAAGCTTTTTCACCACAGTTTTGGTGAGTGTTCAAAAACCTTGCGAAGATTTCATCACCATCTTCTACCAGACCGTAAGCAGAGTCCAACAGCTTTACATATTCTCTAGGATGAGCAGAGGAGCCTAGTTGTCTTACAACATCGGAGGCTGGAGGAAGCAGACTCTCCAGAATTTTTCTGCGTTGAACATCCACAGGAGCTCCATCTTGGAACATCAAATCTACATGGAGGCACCATGTTTCAAAATCAGTTTCTCCAGAAGGCTTTGGCACTCTGCCTGAGAAAGGGCGTAGCCATTTGGAGGGGCTCTGTGATGTAGAAGTGTCATTTTTTATTACATGCTCAACCACAATGCGCTGTACATCAGGTGGGTTTAAGTCGTCGTCTCCCAGATCCAAAGTTTTAAATTTTTTCATCTTCTTACGTACTGCAGGTTCAGCCGCTTCCTTGTCTGTTTTGGTGTCGAGAGGAGAGAAGGTGAGTTTCGAGAGGTCAATCTTCTTGGCCTTTGAATTTCGCATGAGAGGTGTGGTGCCATGTTCAGAGTGAACGCTCTCATCAGAAGACTCACTGCTACTGCTTAAAGCAAGGCTAGTAGTATGTGTGAGTGCATTAACACTATCTGCCTGCCATGTCACTGCAGGATTGTTCACGTTTGGAATATCAAGAGGAAGATTTAGCTCAAACATTGCCATTGCGACACCTGAATCAAACTCTACAATGGCTGCATTCTCTTTTTCTGCAGCTTGAAGCCGCACTACTTTAGTTACAGTCCCATATGCTTTAAATGAAGCAATAATATCTGCATCAGTGTCTGTTTTAGTTAGCCCAACTAAACAAATGGACTGTTCTGCATTAATGCCATGCATTTGTTCAATATCCATGTTTGTTTGTTTTAACTCTGTACTCACACAATAACATGAAATGAACTTAATGTGAAAAATAAAATGTCGGTCCAAAAGTGTAAAACTGGGTCCGTCTACTCTTAATAATCCTCCTGGCTGGCTCGCCACTTAAAGGATGTAACACATGTCTACAGTACATGGGCTAAGGTGACTATCATGTACTTTTAAGGTTAGGCCAAAATCAGAAGAAATAGTTTCGCTCAAGGAGGATTTAAATGACGTGGACCACAGTTTAGAAGAGTAACAAAATGATTCTTTATTGGCAGGAAAGCCACTCTTAATACCGACACTGAATCTGTTCAGCTATGACTGGATTAGTATTTTTCTCTATGTATCAAAAACCCAGCAAATTCAACCTGTAAACCTGTAATTTACCCTTTAACAACTTCAGTTGTAACCAACAGCATAAACAAATTTACAACTCACAAAAATGTTGTTTAAAGTGCAAATGAAATAGAAAAATATTGTTCAAAGTACAAATGAAATAATGGAAATATGGTTCAAAGTGCAACAAAATAATGGGCCCAAAATAATAAACAAACAAAGTCCAATAAAGTCCAAAAAATAGTCAAATGTCAAATTTAGTCAGTGTTCACAGTGTGTGTATTAGTCCTTTAATGTATGGTGGTGCAATTGTTCATGTAATTGTTCATCTACCCGGGTAGTGTGATTTTTGTGTCTTATCTGTATGATGTGATAGATGCTTTCTCCAGATAAACGATGAGCTGTTCCGACGTCACACCCTCCACGCATGTAAGCCGGTGTCCTGCTCCACGTTCCTCGGGTTTGGGCTCTGGCTCGCCATCAGAATCGTTTCATACACCAAAATAAAAACCAACCGGAGTTTTTCCTCGACAAAAACACAACAACACGGTAATGTCCGGTACTCCAAAAAACCTCCTCACGGTTGTGGATACCTCACGGATCAATAACTCAAGACAAAATAAAGTTTTAACCACTTTTAGTCTAGTTATCAACATTAGCAAGCTCTCTTCTCGGCTAGTGTGTCTGTCCTCATCGGCATCAGTGAAGGAAAAAAAAAAACAAGCAGGGGATACAAGGAACTACGAGCGTGAGCGGCGCTTGCATGTGTGGAATACGCACCCTGCTGGTGAAATAAAGGAACTACATCTACAAAACTCAATCAGACTGTATAGCTCAACATGGTTAAACTAGAAATATTGGGGATTACACTGTGTGTGTAACTAAAGGGTGTTACAACATGGCAACGTTATCTTATTACTCCAGTAAATAGAGACGACCTTAGTAACGACATGGCAACGTTACCTTATTACTCCAGTAAATAGAGATGATCTTAGTAACGACATGGCAACGTTACCTTATTACTCCAGTAAATAGAGATGATCTTAGTAACGACATGGCAACGTTACCTTATTACTCCAGTAAATAGAGATGATCTTAGTAACGACATGGTAACGTTACCTTATTACTCCAGTAAATAGAGACGACCTTAGTAACGTCATGGTAACGTTACCTTATTACTCCAGTAAATAGAGACGATCTTAGTAACGACATGGTAACGTTACCTTATTACTCCAGTAAATAGAGATGATCTTAGTAACGTCACGGTAACGTTACCTTATTACTTAATAGAGATGATCTTAGTAACGTCATGGCAACGGGGAAGCTTTTTAAACGTAGTCCCGTCCAAGTTGAAAGTTATAAACGTTTCGTTTAGTGTATTAATTTTAAGACCGGTGATTAGACTGCTTATGTTACGACATGTCATAGCTGTGCATGTTATGGAAAAATAATGCACACCTCTCCAGCCAGAATCATCAGAATCAAGTATTCACCCGGGCCATGTTACAATAACATGTATTACAATACACACAACACAATATACATATAACTAGAATATGAAAGTTATAATACACATATTCACAGAGAACAAAAACAATAATTCAGCATTTTACACCACATGGTTATGGTTTAAAGATCTGATTTATTAACATGAATAATACATATAATCACTAACATGTTCCTGTTTATTTTGTGTGAAGGCTGAATGGCTGTAATCTGTCAGAGAGATGCTGTGAAGCTCTGGCCTCAGTTCTCAGCTCCAACTCCTCTAGTCTGAGAGAGCTGGACCTGAGTACCAATGATCTGCAGGATTCAGGAGTGGAGCTGCTCTCTGCTGGACTGGGGAGTCCACACTGTAGACTGGAGACTCTCAGGTCAGTTGGACTCAATGTGATAAATGTAATGCTTCAGTATTGAGTCATGTTATATAAATATTTTTTCATGAGGATTTGTTTTCAATATTGTATTGTAATCTTTGTTTTTTAAGTGATTAGTAGCTACACTATTTGCAGTTCTGCATGATGTTAAAAAGATATTTCTATGATTTCCATGAAATCTATAATAATTAATGTTTGTATCTATTGTTCATTAAAGGCTGAATGGATGTAATCTGTCAAAGAGATGCTGTGAAGCTCTGGCCTCAGTTCTCAGCTCCAACTCCTCTAGTCTGAGAGAGCTGGACCTGAGTACCAATGATCTGCAGGATTCAGGAGTGAAGCTGCTCTCTGCTGGACTGGGGAGTCCACACTGTAGACTGGAGACTCTCAGGTCAGTTGGACTCAATTTGCAAACAGTCCCACCACAAGGCTCCTCATCAGAAGACATTTAACAGATTTACATCCATTAAAGTTAGAAATCACACGCCTAAATGAAGATTTTTCATTAGAATAACTGTGTGTGTGTGTGTGTGTGTGTGTGTGTGTGTGTGTGTGTGTGTGTGTGTGTGTGTGTGTGTGTAGGTTGTCTGGCTGCCTGGTCACACAGGAAGGCTGTAATTATCTGACCTTAGCTCTGAGCTCCAACCCCTCCCATCTGAGAGAGCTGGACCTGAGCTACAATCACCCTGCAGGAGCCTCAGGAGTTACGCTGCTCTCTGCTCTACTGCCGGATCCACACTGGAGACTGGACACTCTCAGGTATGGAGAGGACAGCTCACCACTCAGTGAGACAATGTCTCCCACAAGCATTCAACCGCCTGCTAGATGACGTGGTTTCAAAACGCAGCTGTAACTCATGTTGTGTAGAAAGTGATGATCCAGCAGATGATGAAGGTGAATGTTTCCATGTTTAAAGCCAACATGCTGCTCTCGCTGTGTTTCCCCCCCAGTGTGGAGCATGGTGGAGTGGGGAGGCTGAAACCAGCTCTAAAGAAGTGTAAGTGTCTGTTTAGTTTGATTCATCACAACACACTCACTATTTAGATGGACAGTTCATTGACGAAGAGTCATTTATTTTGATGAATAATCATTTATTTTAGGACACTTCTTGACAGCAAAGTATTTGATTTAAGTCATGATCATGGGAAGACACATGGGAGCATTAACCAAACATCTTCAGAGAGACAATGGGTGGACATGACTCTTAGAGGGACACTTTCACATCGTGGGCAGTAACAACAAGGGAAACAAAAGGTGAGGGGAGTGACCTGGCCAAGGCCAAGGCCAGGTTCATTAGCATTACACTAAGGGGGGAAGTGGACATGTCTGCAAGGACGCAAGACAACTAAAGGGATCTGCACAAGAAAGAAGTGAGGAGATGCATGGCCTCAGTACCACACTTCCTGGCTACAGTGGAGATGCCAATGCTAACTAACTTAACGCCTTTTAATTGGAGAGAGGAAGGGAGCTATTTCTAGTTGCAAAGAGACTTTATACAAAGGCTTATTTAATGAACTATATATTATAGCAGCCTATATACTTTATGTGGTTTATAGTTCATATATTCCACCACATCCATCCACACAGCAGTAGGTGACGTCCGTTCATTCAAGTCCTACTGGGAATGAAGACCTCATGTATCTTATAATAATATTGTTAACAGTCACAATGAATGCTCCTTGTATAAACTGTGTAGTGGTCTTAAAGTGTTTTCTATGCCAGTATAGGGCGAGCTCCAACGTAGCGCATCAAGTGACTCACAGTTTGGTGGTTTCAACGTAGAGGCGGAGATGATGGAGATGAGGAGATGTGTGTTAGACCTGAATATAAAACCTGCTCTCTCTCCCTCACCTCCACTCAAGTGAAAAAAACATTATTAGTAGTATAGTTATTATTATTAGTGAGTGAGGGAAACATGGAGCGTGAGATGGACAGGCGGATTGGTGCGGCGTCAGCAGTGATGCGGGCATTGTACCGGACCGTTGTGGTGAAGAGGGAGCTGAGCCGGAAGGCCAAGCTCTCAATTTACCAGTCCATCTACGTCCCAACCCTCACCTATGGTCATGAGCTTTGGGTAGCGACCGAAAGAAGGAGATCTGCAGCTGGTTGCACCAGCTGAACGTAAGTTCCATCTTAGCTTAGTTTGAACGTAAACTGGCACTACGTTCGAGTTTACGAACTACTAATTGTTACACTGTTGCACCACACCATTTACGTTCAACGTAGGCTTAAGTTACACCTTAAGTTACACCTTAAATTACACCTAGTACTAGGTAGGTGTAACCTCCGCCGTAAATACAAAAAAAAATCCTTAAGGATGTGCGGCTGCTCCGGCGGAGCGGTTCATGTTAATAGCGGAGTCCGGGAGGGTTCTCCTTCACGGCGGAGTTACGAGGGATGTGCGACTATCGTTTAAAAAATACTAAAGTGTTTTAGTTAGAAAGATATTAGATATTCAACCGATATTCACGCTCCGAATTACAGCGATCAGACACGGAGAACTAAACCCGCGATCACCGGTATGAGTCCCGCATGTCTAGCGGTGTCTAGCGGTGTCTACCTGCCCCCCCCCCCGTCGGTCGGAGGTCCGGGGTGGACTGTCAAGTCAGAAACGTTTGCAAATGCGAACCGATTCCTTACTTTTAAATTGAAACAATAACCGATTAATGTCATGTCAATTTCGATACGAGGCTTCACGCATCGATGTGGTCGTATTTTACAGGTTAAAAATATACGTATCGGTTAATCTTTACACCCCTAACCCACACACGCACACGCACACACACGCATACCTCCGCCCAAACACACACACACACGCATACCTCCGCCCCCCCACGCACACACATCTACGCACAATGAGAGTGTGTAATTACACATCAAACGGCCCCGCCGCTCGCCTCGCGTTCCGGATCAATCCCTATTGGTCTTCCCGGACTAAACCCCAAGAAGATGTGAATGAGCCAATTAGAGTCATTATATGTAATTTAATGTTATTTTATTCCTCCAGATTGGATGCTTGAAGTTTTCATTCAGCACAAGTGTAGCTACTGTCACACTTCCTGTTTTCATTGTAAGCTACTAATGATTGGCTTGATGTGATCTAAACGTAAATGCGACACTTATGGCTTGATCATGTGATCTAAACGTCATTAAATGCGACACTTATTTCACCCTAGGTAATTTACGCACTACTAGTTAAGTTCCGTCTTAAGTTATGATGGTGCAACCTGAATTTAGAACGGCGCTAGTTTGAAACTAACTACGTCGAACGTAAGGTTAAGATCAACTTTACACCTAAACTTACGATCGACCTTACGTTCAGCTGGTGCAACCGACCGCTGGAATACAAGCGGCCCAAATGAGTTTCCTCCGTAGGGTGGCTGGGCTCAGCCTTAGAGATAGGGTGAGGAGCTCGGACATCCGGAGGGAGCTCAGAGTAGAGCCGCTGCTCCTCGGCGTGGAAAGGAGCCAGTTGAGGTGGTTGGGGCATCTGATCAGGATGCCTCCCCTTGGAGGTTTTCCGGGCACGTCCAACTGGTAGGAGACCACGGGGTAGACCCAGAACTGGCTGGAGGGATTACATATCCCAGCTGGCCTGGGGACGCCTCGGGGTCCCCCAGGAGGAAGTGGAAAACGTTGCTGGGGAGAAGGGGGCCTGGAGCTCCTTGCTCAGCCTGCTGCCACCGCCACCCGGCCCGGATAAAGGGCGCAGTATGCTCGCCGTTCCCAAGCTGTCGCGCGACAGGATTTTGGCCCGGTCGCGCCGTGTCGCGCACCTCTCTTTTTTTTTTTCAGCTGAGCGCGACAAAGCGGAAACAGGAAACTGGACGAGTCCGAAGGCACATTTTAACGCGCCTTGTTGCTAAGGCTTCTTTCTTTATATGTTCTATTTCATTGTGTGGTGTATATTTATTTGCTAATAAACCATGGTTTTACGTAAGTGCTGTCTACTGTTGTTGTGGTCGAAGACGAGTGGAATTACATGGCTGAAAAACTATCTCAAAGCGGCATTAAGTTATAAAATAAGTTATTAAGAGAGATGCTTACACTCTTCATATGAGAACTGCTGCCATACACCGGACTGTTGATGGCTGACAGGTGGGGCAGTGATGTAGAATAATAGCAATGTAAAGTAACAGACATACTGCTGTATAGTGAGAGACCTCCCGGTGAACTAAACCTTAACTGAATATCTAATGATGTGTAAGAAATTAAAGACACAGGGGAACCAGTATTAGTAGACCTCTTCTTCTACTGCGTAGAAATAGCAGTCGGTCGCCTTTCCTCAGTGGCGCCACCTCTGTTCAGGAGAAGACTGCAACTACTGTCGCGGCCGCCAGCGCGAGTATAAATAGTTACGGCGCTCCCGTGACGTCACATTGTCGCGCGACAGCTTGGGAACGGCGAGAATACTGGGAAGAAAATGGATGGATGCTTTTGTGTGCGTCTATACGTATGTGTACTTATGTGTACTTATATTCACGTATGTTTGTATGGATGTATGTATACGAAGTATGTTTACGATGAATACATATGTTTAGGTACGTATTTGTATTTATATGTATGTGTACTTATGTTTACATGTGTGTACTTGAGTATGTGTATGTATGTTTCCCTGTGTACATATATATACGTATGTATATGTATGCATATGTACGTATGTGTATGTATGTGTACTTATGGTTTCCAATGTTTATGTATGTGTACGTTAATTTCCAGCCTGTATGTGTACGTATGTATGTGTACATGTATGTATAGTATGTATGAACCACTTCTATGGTATGAACACTTCATTTAATATTATATATATTTTTGTCAATCTATGTTAATGTGTGTGTAGATGATGATGATGATGATGATGATGATGATGATGATTGGTCGGTGTATAAATAGTCAAACCGGTTGGATATGAAGCCACCGGACCGGTGTACCGGATGAGACCACTAGGTGTCCACTTGAGTCTTAAGTCATGAACCCTGTGGTCCACTAGAGAAGGAGGAGAGAGGATAGTGATCAACTATCAACCACTCAGTGACCATCGGGT
This sequence comes from Merluccius polli, assembly GCA_030340625.1. Taxonomy (NCBI): domain Eukaryota; kingdom Metazoa; phylum Chordata; class Actinopteri; order Gadiformes; family Merlucciidae; genus Merluccius; species Merluccius polli. The sequence continues at coordinate 24,263 of JAOPHQ010006102.1, forward strand.
TTTTATTTCCTATCACCATCCACTAAACATCACATCATGTTCATCACCTGTCATCCTGCTGATTACTAACACAATACAAGTTGGATCTGGGAGACTTTTGGATTTGTCTCTTCATGACAAATGCCGGTTCAGTCGGTTTGCATCACATCAAACCGGTTTAGGCCGGTGCACCGGACCGGACCGGAAAACCGGGAATGGACCCGACCTTCAGTCCCTAATCATGTCTTGTTCTCCCATCAGATGCCTGTGGACTCACACTGGACCCAAACACAGCCCACAGATATCTCTCTCTGTCTGAGGACCTCAGGGAGGTGAAGTGGGCTGAAGAGGTTCAGTCTTATCCTGACCACCCAGAGAGATTTGACCGCTGGATCCAGGTGTTGTGTAGAGAGGGTCTGACTGGCCGCTGTTACTGGGAGGTGGAGTGGAGAGGAACTGTTGAGATAGGAGTGACATACAGAGGAATCACAAGGAGAGGAGAGGGTGATGACAGCCAGCTTGGAGAGAACAACAAGTCCTGGAGACTTTATTGTGATGATGCTGATTACTTTGCCTATTACAACGGTAGTTATACATCCATCCCTCTCCCCCCCCCTGTCTCCACCAGAGTAGGAGTGTATGTGGACCGGCCTGCTGGCTCTCTGTCCTTCTACAGAGTGTCCCCAGGTGTAGGAGGGTCCTCACACACACTGACACACATCCACACCTTCTGGACCACATTCACCCAGGAGGACCTCCTCCCTGGGTTTGGGTTCTGGTCTGGTTCCTCAGTGTCTCTGTTGTAGTTTATGATCATCTCACCTCCAAACATCAGAGCAGAAATGACGTCACGCACAACTAACACACGCTTTGTAAACCAGCCGAAAACTATCCAAGGTAGGAATAGGGAATCGATCTGTATTGTATTGATTACCCAATTGTTGATGATCAGTTCATTATTGTATTGATTACCTATTGTTGATGATCAGTTCATTATTGTATTGATTACCTATTGTTGATGATCAGTTCATTATTGTATTGATTACCTATTGTTGATGATCAGTTCATTATTGTATTGATTACCTATTGTTGATGATCAGTTCATTATTGTATTGATTACCTATTGTTGATGATCAGTTCATTATTGTATTGATTACCTATTGTTGATGATCAGTTCATTATTGTATTGATTACCTATTGTTGATGATCAGTTCATTATTGTATTGATTACCCCCGCGTGGCAGGTCGCGTCTCAGCCTATCAGAGAAATGAATATTCATGAGCAAGCTACAACCTTTCCTGAACTGGTCCAGGTCTGAACTGGTCTGAGTCTGAACTGGTCCGGGTCTAAACTGGTCCGGGTCTGAACTGGTCTGGGTCTGAACTGGGCCGGGTCTGAACTGGTCTGGATCTGAACTGGTCTGGGTCTAAACTGGTCCGGGTCTGAACTGGTCTGGATCTGAACTGGGCCGGGTCTGAACTGGTCCGGGTCTGAACTGGTCCGGGTCTGAACTGGTCCGGGTCTGAACTGGGCCAGGTCTGAACTGGGCCAGGTCTGAACTGGTCCGGGTCTGAACTGGTCCGGGTCTGAACTGGGCCAGGTCTGAACTGGTCCGGGTCAGTGTCGTGTCTTCTTCCTCACGACGGTGTTTTTTAAACTAATGCATTAAGTAACGGGTATCTTCGCCGTTGTGGCGGTCCCGTTAAACCGGCTGAAACCCAGCTAGCTATGCTGAACCTGGCGGTCGTAACCATAGCAACCACTTCCGGAGACTTCAACTTGTTTCAATTCCGTTTGAATCATAAGACAAATTAAACACACAGCAAATAAACACTGAGTCAAGTTTTATTTATTACTTTTCCTGTGGGGGGGCAGTGAGTCCTGTGGGGGGCAGTGAGTCCTGTGGGGGGCAGTGGGTCCTGTGGGGGGCAGTGAGTCCTGTGGGGGGGCAGTGAGTCCTGTGGGGGGCAGTGAGTCCTGTGGGGGGGCAGTGGGTCCTGTGGGGGGGCAGTGAGTCCTGTGGGGGGGCAGTGGGGGCTGCTGTTAGCATGTTAGCCGTACCGTTAGCATGTTAGCCAGCGGGGGCTGCTGTTAGCCAGTTAGCATGTTAGCCGTACCGTTAGCATGTTAGCCAGCGGGGGCTGCTGTTAGCCAGTTAGCATGGTAGCCGTACCGTTAGCATGTTAGCCAGCGGGGGCTGCTTTTAGCCAGTTAGCATGTTAGCCGTACCGTTAGCATGTTAGCCAGCGGGGGCTGCTGTTAGCCAGTTAGCATGTTAGCCGTACCGTTAGCATGTTAGCCAGTTAGCATGTTAGCCGTACCGTTAGCATGTTAGCCAGCGGGGGCTGCTTTTAGCCAGTTAGCATGTTAGCCGTACCGTTAGCATGTTAGCCAGCGGGGGCTGCTTTTAGCCAGTTAGCATGTTAGCCGTACCGTTAGCATGTTAGCCAGCGGGGGCTGCTGTTAGCCAGTTAGCATGTTAGCCGTACCGTTAGCATGTTAGCCAGCGGGGGCTGCTGTTAGCCAGTTAGCATGTTAGCCGTACCGTTAGCATGTTAACCAGCGGGGGCTGCTTTTAGCCAGTTAGCATGTTAGCCGTACCGTTAGCATGTTAGCCAGCGGGGGCTGCTTTTAGCCAGTTAGCATGTTAGCCGTACCGTTAGCATGTTAGCCAGCGGGGGCTGCTGTTAGCCAGTTAGCATGTTAGCGTACCGTTAGCATGTTAGCCAGTTAGCATGTTAGCCGTACCGTTAGCATGTTAGCCAGCGGGGGCTGCTTTTAGCCAGTTAGCATGTTAGCCGTACCGTTAGCATGTTAGCCAGCGGGGGCTGCTGTTAGCCAGTTAGCATGTTAGCCGTACCGTTAGCATGTTAGCCAGCGGGGGCTGCTTTTAGCCAGTTAGCATGTTAGCCGTACCGTTAGCATGTTAGCCAGCGGGGGCTGCTTTTAGCCAGTTAGCATGTTAGCCCTACCGTTAGCATGTTAGCCAGCGGGGGCTGCTGTTAGCCAGTTAGCATGTTAGCCGTACCGTTAGCATGTTAGCCAGCGGGGGCTTCTATTAGCTAGTTAGCATGTTAGCCGTGCCGTTAGCATGTTAGCCAGCGGGGGCTGCTGTTAGCCAGTTAGCATGTTAGCCGTGCCGTTAGCCAGCGGGGGCTGCTTTTAGCCAGTTAGCATGTTAGCCGTACCGTTAGCATGTTAGCCAGCGGGGGCTGCTTTTAGCCAGTTAGCATGTTAGCCGTACCGTTAGCATGTTAGCCAGCAGCCCCAGCCGGCCACCGTAGTAAAAGGCCAGACCAGCTAGCATCTCCGTGTCAGACCAGCTCCGGGACCACGGCGTGACCCCCAGACCAGAGCTATGGACCTGGTCCAGGCCTACAGGGTCCAGACCACGTGAAAGGAGCCCAACCCGAGCGCACAGCCGTCACGTCCTCTGGTGACCTTCCCAAGCCCTGTCCCTATCCGGGTCCAGACCGACTTCTGGCTGAAATGAAAAGACGGTCCTCCACATATACTCCACTGAGAGATAGTATATAATATAGTATAGTATAGTATATAATATATATTGTATATGGATGATAATGCTGGAAAGTGACCTTTGAAGGCCACGCGTCTGGCCTTGGGAATAGGAGCATACAGTACATCCCTCAGCAGCATCACTGAAGAACTCAGACCCACTGCAGCACCAGCAAGAAAACCTCTCTGGCATCGCATCCCAACACCGTCCCAGAGGACAAGGACCAGTCCATGGACATGGAACGGAGGACATCATGTCCTCTGTAGTGATGGTTCAATCCTGTGTCATTGGGTCCAGACTCTTATTTTATAATATCGTTATACAAGTTGTTGCATTGTGGGAATCCTGCAGCAGAAAGGACGACGTCTGCTGCAGCTTAAGCAAAGAGACGGGTCCACATGAAAAGTCTTTAAAAGTTATTATTGTATTGTACAAGTGACTTAGTTCTACACTTCTGCATAACATATATGCCTTCCTATGAATCGCATTCTTGCGATGTTTGGCACAGTATTGTAACTTTTATTTGATTTTCTATTTCCTTTTGACCTTGAAGCACGTTTGCATTGTTGTCGTGCAATTAGTAATATTGAATGTATTGTGACGGTCATAAAAGAAGCGGAGGCAGGTATCCGGTGTAACAGCCGGTTGGCTTTATTCCACGAACTTCGGAACTTTATGATAGCTTAACAAGGCACACATGTATCGCTCTACACCCACGTTTCACACACTACTACTCAGAGCTCGCACAGGAAGACACACACACACTGCGCAACCTCCCCCAATCACAAGCCCCCATGTTGCTGGACCTAGTAACCCTGCTTGTGATTGGACTACAGCGCTGTCACTCACTAGTACACATACCAGGGTCGCTACAGTACCCCCCCACCACAAAGATCCTCGCCCACGAGGAGAGTGACCACAGAACAGAAAAATACATGAGCATAAAACAACTCAATAAAGTGCATGTTTTTTTTTTTTTTTTTTTTTGTTTTTTTTTTGTCCAACATTTCTTTTACTAACTAGGAAGATCTGGGTAGACTGCCATCACTTCCAGTGAGCCCAGGGCGCATTCTTGCCCTTCTAAGAACTCGGGTCTCACTCCTAACTACTCCTCTTCCCAGAGAGTGTCTTCAAAGTCCCTGTAACGCCCCGGGGGTCTCCTCTGACGGCGGGGCCGCCCTCCTTCCTGGGCTGGAGCACCTGGACCAGGGGCTGAGTTGCTCTCCCCGTGAGGAGGGGACTGTGATGGTGAGGGGGGTGGTTCAGCTGGGTCTGGGCCTGACGGGGGCCCCAGAGTGAGCTCTGACGGAGTTGGGGGTGGGGGTCCTGGCGTCCCAGGCCGGGAAATGGAGGCGTGGCCATTTGGATGAGACGTGGGAGGCTGAATAGGCGAGGCTGGTGTCCCCTCTGCTTGCCCCTGTGAGCCCCCACGGTACGGGGCCAACCGGTCTCGATGAAGCGCCACCCTCCTCCCCCTGCCGGGGAGCTGCACCCTGTACACCACCTCTCCCCACCTCTCCAGTATCTTGCAAGGGCCCACCCACTGGCTCTCAAGCTTAGGGCACCGCCCCTTTTTCCTCTGAGGGCTGTAGACCCAGACCAGTTCCCCAGCCTGAAAATGTCGCCCTCGGGTCCTCACGTCATAATTACGCTTCTGCCTCAGCCCAGCTTGCTGCTGCTGTTTCCGGGCAAAAGCGTGGGCCAAATCCAGGCGGTCCTGCAGCCTCCTGGCATACTCTGGACCTGGGGGGGCCTCTGGGGAGTCTGGTGGTCGGCCAAACGACAGCTCGGCAGGGGTACGGAGCTCTCTCCCCAGCATGAGAAGAGAGGGCGTGCAGGAGGTGGTTTCCTGCATGGCAGAGCGGCAAGCCATGAGCACCAGGGGTAGGTGGTCGTCCCAATCTCGCTGGTGCTGTGACGTGATGATGGCCAGCTGCTGGCCCAACGTGCGATGAAACCGCTCCACTAAGCCATCGCTCTGAGGGTGCAAGGGCGTGGTGCGGGTTTTGTGCATCCCTAGGCGCTCACACATAGAGGCAAAAACCCGGGACTCAAAATTCCTCCCCTGGTCGCTGTGAATGGTCTCCGGCACTCCAAAACGGCTGAACATGCCTTCCACTAGCGCATCGGCCACCGTCACTGCCTCCTGATCGGGAATAGCGTAAGCTTCGGGCCATTTAGTGAAGTAGTCGATGGCCGAGAGTACATAGCGGTTACCCTTGTCGGAGCGAGGCAGCGGCCCTACTACATCCACCGCCACCCTCTCCATGGGGGCTCCCACTGTATGCTGCTGGAGCGGGGCATGAGAACGACCGGGGGGACCCTTACGTGCTGTACAGGCATCGCAGCGGCGGCAGAAGTCCTCTACGTCCCGCCGACACTGGCCCCAGTAGAAGCTCTGGCGAAGGCGTCTAAGTGTCTTAGTCACTCCAAAGTGCCCCGAACCTGCAGCTCCATGCATGGCCTCCAACACTGCCTCTTGCAGGCCATGGGGGACCACGACCTGCCATCTCTGTTCTCCTGTTGCTGGTTGTGACCACGCCCGCTGTAGTACCCCCTGACACAGCCGCAGAGCCCTGAATTTGGCCCACAGCCCCTTGGTTATTGCTGAGAACCTTGCCACTTCCTCCCATGGTGGCTGCTGCTGAGCCTCCACCCACTGTAGCACAGGTTTAAGGTCGGGGTCCTGCTCCTGTTGCTGTCTCCATTCAGCTGGGTCGACCATCTGCAGCTCGCGGCAGATGAGTTCTTCTACCCGACGCACAGCGGCACAGCCCCCGTTTTCCTCCTGCAGTTCTCTCTCCCGAGTCTCTCTCCGCTCGCAATACTGGCACCCCACCGCGGCACACGGGCGACGTGACAGGGCATCGGCGTTGGTGTGGCGGGCCCCCGGCCGATGCTCCACGGTGAAGTGGAAAGCCTGGAGCTCTTCTATCCACCTGGCGACCTGTCCCTCTGGCTCTTTGAATGTCATGAGCCACTGGAGAGCCGCGTGGTCTGTCCTCACTCTGAACAGTGGGCCGCACAGATAGTACTTGAAATGCCTGATGGACAGCACTACAGCCAAGAGCTCCCTGCGGGTGACACAGTAGCGCCTTTCAGCCTTGTTGAACGCTCGGCTGAAATATGCCACCACCCGTTCCCCATCGGGGCCAGTCTGGGACAGCACACCACCCACCCCCGAGCCACTAGCGTCCGTATCCAGGAGGAATGGCAAGGAGGGATCAGCTGGGGCAAGAACCGGGGCTTCGCTCAGAGCCCGTTGAAGGCTGGTGAAGGCCTCCTGACACTGCTCGGTCCAGCGAAAGTCGCAGTCTTTTTGTAGCAGCTGAAACAGGGGGGCAGCGGTGCAGGAGAAGCCCCGTACGAACCTCCTGTAGTACGAGGCTAGGCCCAAGAAGCTCTTCAGCTGCTTCTGGTTGGTGGGTGCTGGCCAATCGGTGACAGCCTGCACCTTGTTCCCCAGAGTGCCAATGCCCTCCTCTCCCACCTTGTGACCCAAAAAGGTTACCTCTCGCTGCATGAAGTGGCACTTTTCTGGGTGAAGCTTAAGGCCAGCAGTCCTTATCCTCTCCAGCACTTGACGCAGGGCTCCCAGAGCTGTCTCGAAGGAACTTCCATGAGCCAGGATGTCGTCGAGGTATACCAGGCACTGTTGCCGGGGGACCCCGGCCAGCACCCTGTCCATCAACCTCGCGAAGGTGGCCGGGGCATTACAAAGGCCAAAACTAAGGACCTTGAACTGCCACAGCCCCCGCCCTGTGCAAAACGCTGTTTTGGGTCTTGCCTCCGGGGAGAGGGGAACCTGGTAATAGCCGCTGCGGAGGTCCAAGGAGGAGAACCAAGAGGACCCGGAGACCAGGTCCAGAGACTCGTCTATGCGCGGCAGGGGGTAGGAGTCTTTCTGGGTTATCCCGTTCACCGGCCGGTAGTCCAGACAGAGCCTCCAACCGCTCACCTTCTTGGGGACCATGACAACGGCGGCGGCCCAGGGGCTGTCTGAGGGCTCGATGATGCCTGCCTGCAGTAGGTTACGAACTGCCTCGTCGCAAGCCTCTTGACGAGCCAGGGGGAGGCGGCGAGGCCGGCACTTGATGGGGCGTGCGTCCCCCGTGACGATGTCGTGATGTACTAGGTGAGTCACCCCCACCTCCTCGTCGCTCATGGCAAAGCTGTCTTTGAATTCTAGTAACAGCTGCCACAGCTCCTCCTGCTGTTGAGGGTCCAGGCCGCCACAGTTCTTCCTCCATATATCTCTCACAGCCGATATTTCCCCCTCTCTCTCTGTATTGGTCGAAAGTGACCGGGACGTGGTCGCGTGTACGGTGGACGTGGTCCCTGAAGGGGTGCTGTTGACTCCAGCCTCCACCGTTCCTCTGGCCTGCAGCTGTGAGGCTTTTGTAAGAAGAGGGGGAGAAGGTGAGAGGGGGGGGGTCACACCTGATGGGGGGGTCGAGGTGAAAGAGGGGCCGACACTCCGAGTGGGAGTGGCAGGAGGGAGGGACGCGGCCGGGTTGATGTTGAGAGCTGCCCCTATTGATTCACCAGCCGGTGTGAAAAGTCTGACAGGGGGTGTGACAGGGGTGTCTATGGGCAACATAGTGACGACTGGTCCCCCTCGGAAACTCACCAGGCCCCTCCCAAAGTCCAGGACACATCCTGTAGCTTTTAGAAAGTCCAAACCCAGAATACAGGGTTCCTGAACGGCAGCTATCCATAGCAGGTGACGTACCGCCCACCCCCCTATAGTCACTGAAAACCTGCTTTTTCCTGTCAGGGGAGCTAGTTCCCCGGTGACGGTGCGCAGCCACTTGGCGGTCGGCTCCAACTGGGTCCCCCCAGGCACCACATCAGGTCTCACCAAGGAAACTGTCGCCCCAGAGTCTACTAGAGCCAGACATGGTACACCCTCCACAGTGACTGAAATATAACACGACTCACCCACCGAGGCACGCCCCACTAAGATGTCAGGTACCAAGCTGGTGTCATCGTCTGCTGTGGAGGCTGGCTGGGAGGTAGGGGAAGGGGGTGGAGTCCGCATATTCCCCTCTACGCGGACCCGGAGCCGTTTCCCTGAGCCGGGCGCTGTTTAGGGCACTCTCTAGCCAAATGCCCTGGCTGTCCACACTCCCAGCAGACTCTGGGCCCTGGCCGCGGCCGTCGTACAGGCTGTAGTGACATAGTCCTGATCAGTTCGGTCATTTCAGCCGCCCAGGCCGGTTTCTCCTCCACTGTGGGGCCCCCGGCTGCCGTCCTCACCGCCAGCGGGCTTTCATTTACGCTGCTCCCTGCAGCTACTCCCCATACGATCTCCCTCTCTGCAGCCATCTCCAAGGCTGACTGTAAGGTCCGTGGGTGCTGCAGCTGAACCTGAACCCGCAGTTCAGAGGGGAAAAGGGCTCGGATGAACTGGTCACGGGCTAGTTCGCTCTGCACCCCCGGTGGCATGTGTGCGTAAGCCCGCCTGGTCAGACTCTCTATGTCGTTGGCCAGTACACGTAACGGCTCCCCGGTCCTTCTGCATCGATTATTTAGTTCATTACGAAGGAGCTCTGGTTGTAAACATTGTCCAAAACGCCTCTGTAGGGCCCCTACTAAAGCCGTGTAACAGTGTCTGTCTTCGGGGGTGAGCAGTAGGAGACAAGACAGCGCTTCGTCAGTGAGGCAGAGTGCTAGCTGTAGGGCTTTAGCTTCTGTCGACCACCCCACTGCATGAGCTAACAACTCAAATTGTGCATGAAAAGCCTCCCAGTCTGACCTGCCAGAGTACTTGGGTGTTTTAACGGAGGTAACAGAAACGGGAAGACGAACGCTGTTTACCTCGCGCTGTTCTCTCTCTCCGGTAGAGAGAGGGTTGCTGCGCCGCGTGAAAGACGGCGTCATGCTCGACTCGTGAGCTATTTCCACCACCGTCTCTCTCCGGCTCTCCTTCGCCTCACGTGCAGCTCTCTCGTACCCGCTGGCGGTTCCCGACCAACCGTAGGCTCCTTCCTCCACGTCTCTCCTCTCCTCCTTCACTCTTGTCCCGCCGAAGTCCTCCATAACGTGCAGCTAGCGAGATGGCTAATCCTCTGCTGTGGCTAGGCTAGCTCCCGACCGGATCCTTATTTAACGTCCGAAGTCACTTCTGACACCAGTGTGACGGTCATAAAAGAAGCGGAGGCAGGTATCCGGTGTAACAGCCGGTTGGCTTTATTCCACGAACTTCGGAACTTTATGATAGCTTAACAAGGCACACATGTATCGCTCTACACCCACGTTTCACACACTACTACTCAGAGCTCGCACAGGAAGACACACACACACTGCGCAACCTCCCCCAATCACAAGCCCCCATGTTGCTGGACCTAGTAACCCTGCTTGTGATTGGACTACAGCGCTGTCACTCACTAGTACACATACCAGGGTCGCTACAGTATTTAGTCTAGGACCAAACCTTTGCTCATGCCCTATATTGTGTGATGACTTTGTGCAGGTCACCAATTAGATGTGTTGGTTCACTTCATGTCTCGTGGATGTTTTACATTTCCCCTCGCGACGTTGCTAGCATCCTAGCTGTAGAATGACGAGCCGTCACGTCATTGTGCATTTTACATGCAGTACCGGTTGTCGCCACAAGAGTGGAGTGTTTAACCTTTTTGAATGCAGTACCGGTTGTCGCCACAAGAGTGGAGTGTTTACCCTTTTTAAATGCAGTACCGGTTGTCGCCGCAAGAGTGCAGTGTCTAATCTTTTTGAATGCAGTACCGGTTGTCGCCACTAGAGTGGAGTGTTTACCCTTTTATGAGTGCTGCTAGCGCCGCTGCGGATTTCCCTTTCGTAAACGGTCGTTGCCATCTGAAAGGGTCGATGCCATTCAACGTCGCTCCTGACGTCACGACGTAAGGTCGGTCCTGTTATTAGGAAAAAATGGCGGAACATAGCGGTGCTAATGACTCTGCAGGTGCAAAAAAATCCATTAAAAAGCCGACAGGATGGAATACATTTTTCCAGGCAGTTGCGGTAAAATTTAGCATTATATTGTATTATTATAGGCCTATATCGAACAGCTAAGGGGATAAAAAAAAAATCCATTAAAAAGCCGACAGGATGGAATACATTTTTCCAGGCAGTTGCGGTATTATTATATATCGAACAGCTAAGGGGATAAAAAAAATCCATTAAAAAGCCGACAGGATGGAATACATTTTTCCAGGCAGTTGCGGTAAAATTTAGCATTATATTGTATTATTATATATCGAACAGCTAAGGGGATTTATTATACAGTAGGCTACAAAGCACAGACTCGAGTGGCTTATTGCTTTTCTTAAACGGTTACTACGTTGATCTAGCAAGATTTCATTAAACAAAGGTACAGCAACGAAAAATGTAACGATATATTCATAGATAATCATTCTTCCGCCAAGAAATATATTCCCTCCATATGAATGGTTGCCATGTAACACCGTTTGCCATTGCTATGTTTAACAGTCCGATGTCATAAAAGAGCTTGGAAACGGGGGAAATGAAGCAGACATTGGACACGTTTCCAAAGTGACTGGGAGAATGTGGAAAAACTTGCCCTCGGAAGTACGCAAGGTTCTGTATGCACTAGCTGCTACCATAATTTCTTAATAAATAATGAAATGGACACAAGTATAAGCTTATTGTCACATGCATTAGGCAGCCGTGGCCTAATGTTTAAGGTGGACTTAACATCAGAGGGTTGTAAGTGTAATGTAATAATAATAATAATAATAATAATAATAATAATAATAGATTCACAAGTAAGATATGAAGTAAATTGATGTTGGTGTATGTATGTGTCTTGAGAGAGAAATTCAGTATTGTAGAAAAGGCAACAAATGCAAAGGCAAACCTTGATTTTTGATATATATATTTATAGGATTGGAAAGACAAAGCCCAACAAGAGCGGGAGGACAGGGACACAGGGTTGGCAGAGCCAAATAAATGCCCCAATTGCCAAATAACCTTCACAAGACAGAAGGATTTAAAATTTCATCAAAGAGGCTGCCATGAATGTGTGTGTGACATTTGCAAAGAAACATTTCAACATGAAAAAAAACTGGAGAGACACAAAAACAAGAACCATAAACAACAATACCAATGTGACCACTGCAAAAAAAACTTTGCTGAAAAAAGAAACCTGGCAAGACACGCAAATGCCTGCACGAAAAAGTGAATTCATTGTATACATTTACAAAATATTGAGTATTTACATTCTCCCTATTAAATTCTACAGTTGATGCCCCAGTCCAGTTTGCCCAGTCTCTTTTATTTCTTTCTTTTTAAATGCTTTGTCTTTGATTGCATGGTGTGGGTCCCAGACTTCTTACTAGTGTTGATATTTGACTGCACTGCTGTAGTAAATGTGTGTGTGCGTTTTCTTTTGGGCTCATGTAGCTGCACTGGCCGTCCTTTGGGTACCGCTTGACGACTCCCATTCCCAGTCTTCCTTTTTCTGTTTGGTTGGACCTTGATTTTCTTGCCCATTCCTGTTTTCTTGATCTCGCTAGCCCCAAAATTATAAAGAGCACTCACCAAATTGGATTGCATAGCTCTTGCAGAGCTTAGGGATTCTACTCTTTTTGAAAATTTAACTATCCCTTTTGCCAAATTAAGATCTCTGGTGGTTTGAAGCTTTTGGAGTATCTGCATACAGCTGGTTTGCAACAAATGTTCTGCGGTTTCAATAACAGCTGGAGAGTCAGGGTTTTCTATCTCCACAGGAGTTGAGCAGTGTGTTGTTCCCATGATAGTGGATGCCTCGCTGGGAAGACCGTCGCCTTGTGCAAGCTCTTTCTGACCACCCACATCACAAGAGCGTAAGGCATTGTAACTATCAACAGGAAGTGTTTTCCCTAATGCTATCCATGCCAATTTTTGTCTACTGTCTGGGTTGGTAACAGGGATGAAATTAATGCAGTGTGCTACATTTGCCATCCACAGTACATACTGGTGTTTGCATGGGGTCCCATCTTTACCAGTCTGGCAGCTACACACACCAAGACTCATGTCCACGGTGTAACTGAAAAATAATAAAGCACATTTTACATTAATATCATAGCATAAATTACAAAGGTTCACTAGGACTGCTAAAAAAAATGTATTAGCTGTTTATTCGGGCTGGGCCAAGCGTGCACTAAGGGCGGTGGGTTCTGTCCCATCACATCAGGTGGTATGGCAAAACATGTAGACCATTAGGGGGCAACGTCACACCAACATCACGTGACACTTCTAAAAACCTTTTTCTTGTTTTTTTATAGTACTGTTTGTATTATTATTATTAATATTATTATTATTAGTATTATTATTATTTAAATGCATGGGCAAACATTGCAAAATGGGTCATAACTCAAAGGGAGAATTGCTACATAAATTATCAAAATAGTAAATACATGATCAGTTAAATCTTTAGATTTGATACTATACCTTTGACTGGTATCTGAAGCGCTTCCAACTTTGAAGATGTTGTTGCCAAAGTCTCTCACAGTGGAGAGATAGGTATCCAGCTGTTTTTTATCTGGAACTTTGAAGCCTGTGCTTCCATCCTTTCCTTTCCCCATGAATCGGTGCCTGTATAGACCATCATAACTTCCATCAGCAATACTGAGCAGCTTATTCTTGTAATGGTCTTCCAGATCAATTGTCAGCTTGTCCAGTAGCCCAACAACATTGTACTCTTTTGTACGACGTAGAATCACATCCTTCAAAACCAGAAACTGGGCCTCTGCAAAGTTATTCGTGTGATTGCCTCTAACAGGTAGTTCTGTTCTGAAGCATAGAGCAAAAGCTTCTTTGTCTTTGAACAGATTGTGTAGATAACTCAGTAGATTTGGGTATCGTTTGCATTGGTCATCATTCAAAAGTGCACTGAAACAGTTGTCGAAATCTTGCTTTGTTTGGGCATATAGGGACTTCTTAAAAAGGTTTAGGATATGGGGCCTGTCTGATTGGTTGATATTATGGCTACCCTCATGAAGCCATCTCCAGACCTGCTGGAGCATGTGAAAGATGCAAAGGAGTAAAACACAAGATGGCCAAACAGACTTCAGTGCATTTCTTTCTTCTTTGCAGTTGTCTGTGAGGATGACTTGGGGTCCTTGTTCTGGGCCACGGCCATTGAACGCATGCTGAGGTAAACGGGAGCGAAGCATTTCAAAACCCTGTTTAAGTGTGCTTTCTTGCTCATCACTAGTGATGAAGATACCAAGTGGTAGTGCTCCAGATACACTGTGTGTGCACATTACAAACACTTTCAGATTGTGCTCTTCTGTGTTGGAAGTCGCATCCACAAAAACCAATTCACCAGACTGCTGTACTTCCTTGTGCACACGATTCATCAGAGGTGTTACAATGGCAATTATGAGAGGCTTACCAACACCCTCATATATTTGATGACAAGTTGTAGCTTCTGGGTTTTCAGCCTGGTACTGAACTAGTTTCTCAGCGAGTCTCTCATACATCAGAACCCCTTGCCCACCATACCTGTCCTTGCCAAACTGAGAGTAAAGGTAACTGAAATCCCTTCTCCTTGGCATAATTGCTCGATTGGCTTTTTTTCTGTGGAAATCCAGTTCATCCTCACATGAATCCTTTAGGTCCTTCAAATACTGCTGTCTGGCCATTGCTGGGGTGTGTCCTTTTTCAAACAATTGCAAGACCTTTTCTGTGCACTCCTGGGAAAGACTGCTGAAATTGGAGGCCTCAAGTGTTGCCACAGAATGGTTGTGTTCCCACTCGATCTCGATGGAACAGCATGCCTGAGTGCCTATCTTCATCTTCAGCTGGAAGGGGCAATTTGTGTTTTTCACGCGAGCAGATGGATTGGTATGAAGTTTTTTCTGAGGATCTTTGCTCGGGCTCCAATTTCGTGTGTTGTGATGGCATCGATAATAATTTTGTACCTCATATCCACTTGTTGGTTTTTTCTTTGTCTGGATTTTTATAGTGATGTTGTTATTCTGTTCGTATGCAGCGATCCATTCGTTGACAAGTTCCTTTTTTAGTTCAGTGACAACGTGGGCTTTCCATTTATGATCTGTGCCGCTGACGGACTTTACTTCGTAAAAACAATCTTCTGGTAGTGACGCAAGAACATAATTATCGTTAATAGTTGTTGTATTGTACGAATATTTTGTATTTATATCTTGAATTGCCGACTCTATAAGTTCTTTCATTCCGTTTGTGTCTGCCATCATAGCCAGTCTTTGTGTCATCATAGTAACCATAGTTACCACGCTGTGATGTACGCGGTGTGTTTTGACGCAATACGTCATAGTGGCAACGACCCTTTCAGATGGCAACGACCGTAACCATTCATATGGAGGGAATATATATTTCTTGGCGGAAGAATGATTATCTATGAATATATCGTTACATTTTTCGTTGCTGTACCTTTGTTTAATGAAATCTTGCTAGATCAACGTAGTAACCGTTTAAGAAAAGCAATAAGCCACTCGAGTCTGTGCTTTGTACTGTATAATAAATCCCCTTAGCTGTTCGATATATAATAATACATATACAATAAAATTCTCATTTACACAAACACACAAAATCATCAACACTTTATTCATATTCATATTTTTTTTTTGCACCTGCAGAGTCATTAGCACCGCTATGTTCCGCCATTTTTTCCTAATAACAGGACCGACCTTACGTCGTGACGTCAGGAGCGACGTTGAATGGCATCGACCCTTTCAGATGGCAACGACCGTTTACGAAAGGGAAATCCGCAGCGCCGCTAACATTGAACATGGATGAAGTACTGTTCTGATTGTATGCTGTTTGTCAGATTGACAGTCATTGAATATGTTTGATGTTATTAGTTTTATATGATCACCATGATAAAATGTATATGATTAGATATAAATTAGAAATATAAAGTATTTTGCTCAGTGCATTTTGAATTTATTTTCATTGCTTTATTAACACACTTCATACTAATGTAATGTTGTAAAATGTAGTACTTTATATAAACTTGTAGTAATATTAGAACAGAATATTACTATAACAGAATATTAGTAATGTAATAAGCAGAAAGGATGACGTCTGCTGCAGGCGGACCAAACCTTTGCTCATGCCCTATGTTTGTGTGATGACCGTTCAGATAATAAACCTCTTCATCCGCATGCTGAGAGTGTCCCAGTCCTTCCAAGTCCAGCTAACAACGCAGGTTACACTTGCTCTGGGTCTGAACTGGGCCGGGTCTGAACTGGTCTGGGTCTGAACTGGGCCGGGTTTGAACTGGTCTGGGTCTGAACTGGGCCGGGTTTGAACTGGTCTGGGTCTGAACTGGGCCGGGTTTGAACTGGGTTCGCTGAACTGGTCTGGGTCTGAACTGGGCCGGGTTTGAACTGTTCTGGGTCTGAACTGGGCCGGGTCTGAACTGGGCCGGGTTTGAACTGGGTTCGCTGAACTGGTCTGGGTCTGAACTGGGCCTGGTCTGAACTGGGCTGGGTCTGAATTGGTCCAGGTCTGAACTGGTCTGGGTCTGAACTGGGCCAGGTCTGAACTAGTCTGGGTCTGAACTGGGTTCGCTGAACTGGTCTGGGTCTGAACTGGTCCAGGTCTGAACTGGTCTGGGTCTGAACTGGGCCGGGTCTGAACTGGACCGGGTTTGAACTGGTCTGGGTCTGAACTGGGCCGGGTCTGAACTGGACCGGGTTTGAACTGGGTTGGCTGAACTGGTCTGGGTCTTAACAGGGCCGGGTCTGAACTGGTCTGGGTCTGAACTGGGCCGGGTCTGAACTGGTCTGGGTCTGAACTGGGCCGGGTCTGATCTGGGCCGGGTTTGAACTGGGTTTGCTGAACTGGTCTGGGTCTGAACTGGGCCGGGTTCAAACTGGTCTGGGTCTGAATTGGTCCAGGTCTGAACTGGTCTGGGTCTGAACTGGGCCGGGTCTGAACTGGGCCGGGTCTGAACTGGGTTCGCTGAACTGGTCTGGGTCTGAACTGGTCCAGGTCTGAACTGGTCTGGGTCTGAACTGGGCCGGGTCTGAACTGGACCGGGTTTGAACTGGTCTGGGTCTGAACTGGGCCGGGTCTGAACTGGACCGGGTTTGAACTGGGTTGGCTGAACTGGTCTGGGTCTTAACTGGGCCGGGTCTGAACTGGTCTGGTTCTGAACTGGGCCGGGTCTGAACTGGGCTGGATCTGAACTGGTCTGGGTCTGAACTGGGTTCGCTGAACTGGTCTGGGTCTGAACTGGTCCAGGTCTGAACTGGTCTGGGTCTGAACTGGGCCGGGTCTGAACTGGACCGGGTTTGAACTGGTCTGGGTCTGAACTGGGCCGGGTCTGAACTGGACCGGGTTTGAACTGGGTTGGCTGAACTGGTCTGGGTCTTAACTGGTCTGGTTCTGAACTGGGCCGGGTCTGAACTGGGCCAGGTCTGAACTGGCCTGGGTCTGAACTGGTCTGTGTCTGAACTGGTCTGTGTCTGAACTGGGCCGGGTCTGAACTGGGCCGGGTCTGAACTGGTCTAGGTCTGAACTGGGCCGGGTCTGAAATGAGCCGGGTTTGAACTGGGTTCGCTGAACTGGTCTGGGTCTGAACTGAGCCGGGTCTGAACTGGGCTGGGTCTGAACTGGTCCAGGTCTGAACTGGTCTGGGTCTGAACTGGGCTGGGTCTGAACTGGTCTGGGTCTGAACTGGGTTCGCTGAACTGGTCTGGGTCTGAACTAGGCCGGGTCTGAACTGGTCTGGCTCTGAACTGGGCCGGGTCTGAACTGGACCGGGTTTGAACTGGGTTGGCTGAACTGGTCTGGGTCTTAACTGGGCCGGGTCTGAACTGGTCTGGTTCTGAACTGGGCCGGGTCTGAACTGGGCCGGGTCTGAACTGC